>JAVTVY010047181.1:0-23560 GCA_036873755.1 Hanleya hanleyi | reverse complement strand
TACTCCAGTTGTTGTTTTGCCAGTTTGGACCCTCCATCTAGTTGCGTTCGCATGTTTTGGAGATCAAGTTCATTTTTGTATCGCATTTCCTGTAATTTTGTTGTCAAAGAAGTTTTCTCCTTCTCCTTTTGTGCCAACTTCTCTTTAACAGAGGGGTCTTGATAAGGGGAAACAGTTTTTTGGTGAGCAACTTCGTTGGACAGTTTTTGATTTTCACTAGAGAGTTTCTGATTTTCTAATGTTAGATCAGATAGTTGTTTCCTTAGGTCAGAGGTAAGTGTTTGTTGGTCAGAGAATGCAGCCAGACAATTACACTTTGTTGACTGCACCACTTTTTCTAAGGCCTCCACGATTGAAGTTTGAAGAAGTTTTTCTGATGCACTGATTTTATCAGAAAGTTTGTCAGACCAGCCTGTGAAACAGGTCTCAAAAAGGCCCATCTGGTCGGTCTGTGTCGTGCTATTTGCATGCATGAATGGTGTTGGCTGCGGGGCACTAACAGGCTGCATTTGGGCATACGAATCAAAGTGAGTTTTCAGTGACATGTAACTGTCATGTGCACCCATAGCAAGAGTGGCACAGCTCTGGCAGACAAATTTCTCTTCTGTGGTGATAATGTATTTGGCTAATTCATACAGGGGGAGGTCTGTACACTTGTAATGTTGCCATCGATTACAAGTGTCACATTGAATCATAAGGTCGTCGTCCGATTTATCGCAGCTCGTACAGCTATGATCAGTACTGTGTGCTGAGACTACTGAAGAGATCCCAGCTGACGTAGGGTTTGTTGTTGTTGTTGTTGTCGTTGTTGTGGCTGTTCGTCCATTGGTGTATTTCTCCCCCGTATGATAGTCCCGTTCAAATTCAAGCCGTGTTATTGATGTATCACCATTTATAATACAAAAATTGTTTATATTTGCCGCTATCATCACCTGCTTGGCTTCGTTATAGGTGGCACAACCTTGAAACTTCGCCCGTTTGTGGGCGCTTACCGCCTTGCTGCATTCACTCCAGCTGGTGAAAATGCCAGTGTTTCTGCCGCACGTCACAGCATAAAAGTTCTTTTTTGCAGGCATGATTGGCTGTCACGCTATTCTTTTCCAGGTAAATATAATCAGTGCATTAAAAACGTTTGTAAAAGCTCTTAAAACATCGTTAAAAGTGTCATTTAGATGACGATTTTCGCAGAAAAATATGGACAGATCTTCTTTTGCGTGTTAGCTGTCCGCCATCTTTCTTTTTTTTTTCCATACCTGTGGATAAGTCAAGGATAACACAGACAGCGGTACAACTACAAGCTCTGACTCAGATTCCGATTTCAGCGTTAACCACTTTGGGGACTGTGACTTTGGAGATTATACAGGTCTTGAAACTGAATAGAGTGTAGAGGCAGGAAGCGATCGTGAAACTGAAGGAGGAGGAGAAGCTATAGATTTGAGCCATATACAAGCGAATCTGTGGTCAAAATGGGTCGTCCTGATGTCAGGCCTGTTTCAAGCCTGTGGCAGACGGATTGGCAGGCCGTGTCAGGCTGGCTTAAATACACTGATTACATGCTTTATACACGAAATAACAACTATCTGTGGATCTTACAATAATATTTATACATTTCTGCTTTTTATCTGGCAATTTTTAGGCATACATCAGTTATTATAATGCACAGGATAGTAAATTTACTTTCCCATGCTAAAAACCTTGCAACAATAAATAGCAAAAAGGAAACTAGGCCGGCTTATTGATTGTATGATTAATGCATAATAATTATTGTGGATGTCACTATAATATATATTTATTCATTTAAAATCTACTGATAATTTGCTATTGTAAGAGCATTTACACCTTTATTTTTATATGTGTGTGTTTATTGACATATTGTATGGTTCATTATTGTTCATTTCTTACGGGACGGACCGATTGTTATACCGTGGCAGGCCGGCTTATTTACATTGCTTACGTGCTTAATTTTATTGTGCTTGCCAATTATTGTTAGCGATTTGATGTAAAAACAGGAGCTAATCCATACCTGTGGATAAGTCCTCTCAAATGAAAACAAAGTTTCAATTCCAAAGGAAGCTATTTGATGTTGAAACAATAACTCACTAACCTGTGGAGAAGCCCAGTTTATTTCTTTTGGACACCCTATTGCTTAACGCGCGACGTTAAACCTTAATTCTTTCGCTCTCCCTTTTGGACACACTCCCATAAAAAAGTGTTTGCTTCACACCTTTCGGTTAGTTTCAGTTACTCTTCCAGGTGATCAATTTCAATTTATTGTATCAAAAGAACATACACTGTATGTGCTCACATGGAGATACAAAAGGACACCAAATAATCAGGACAAGCTGGTGCCAGAAGTGAATTTCCGATATACTGGAATAAGTTAATTAAAAGGCCTTGGGTCTTAAGTACATTGATTATTACAGTTCAGTTAATAGCTGTAAGATATTATGTAGGATTCAGGATTGGCTGGTCGATCACCCCGTGGGACTGATCCAAAATTTCAAGAGTAGAAGAATAAATATATGGTCCACTTCGGTAGAGGGGACGGTGGAAGCGGTGTGGGCCAAAACATCCAAGGGGATTTACAGTGCTTGTCTGCGGGAACGGGTTGTGGCTTGCCGAGTCCACGAGGTCGGTCGTCTCTGTACAACTCACGCACTCCGGCAGACTGAGGGGTTGTCTGTTTTCTCTTTCTGATAAAGATTTATTTGTCTTGATCTTGGGAATAGCATCTTATTAACACCATCCTCCGGAGGAGGAGGGGGTTATTGGAATCGTCCTTGGCCATGGGGGCAGCCATTGAGCTGTAGAAAACTTCGTACATCAAGAGCAGAAAAACTAGGAAGACTGAGGCACTGAAACTTGCCTAGTTGGTCACAGTTGTAATGTTGTGAGTCTGTATAGTTTTTGGGCGATGGCAGATGAGAATAATACGTTTTTTTTGCGAAGAAATGCTCGAAATTGGTAGGGTAATTTTTATACGGAACGTGGATGATGATGTCCTTGTACGTTAAGAGATTGGCGAAATCACCCGGATGTTCGTGTTGTATAGATATACCCCGGGTATTTGTGAAGCGATCAGTCTCTGCACAGAGGTGACGATGGTAATCAAAGTGTTAGCTATACTCGGGTCTCTTGAGCAGGAGAGGGCCTGGTTTTGCGACAACCGTAAAGTGTGATGCTCTTCCAGCATGGCGATCTCAAATATGCGGACTCGAAATATACGGACTCGAATAAACAGGCGAATAAAGCACACTTCCAGACCGGGGAATTTACTGAGGTTTACGCTTTAGTTGACCTGATAACTATTACTAGGACAATTTTAAACATATCCTCCGTCAACTTCGGAAGAATGGTATGGAGTTGTTAGCTTGAAATGGCACAAGCCGAAGTGCGTCGGCGGACACGGGCAAGTGAACTGATATTTTTCCTTGAACGAAGTCGGCAACTGACAGTCAAAATCTATATCATTTCTTTGCTAGAAAATCTCAGTTTGCCGATTTTGTTTTATTATGAATACATTGAAATAATGCGTTGAAATAAACCCCGAAGATACAAGCAAACTTATTTATCAAATTGTGAAGTCAAATTTTTCGTTCTTCGACAAATCGCGTGTTCAAAGGTCTCTTCTCGTTTCTTGTCTCAAACAGCTCAAATCAGAGGGATTAAGTTACGTTGTGCTAAAAAAAATAAAATAAATAAAATAAGTTTTTTTTTTTAAAATTTTTTTCCATTGGTAATCAATGTTCAGTTATGTTGATTCCTCAATCAGTAAGTCTGATATTTGATTCAAAAGCCTACCTATTTTGCCAGAATTCGTGGAATTTGAATATTTTCGCTAATTAGGACACGTTTCTCTGTCTAAAGAAATTTTACTGTGCCGAATAGAGGGATAATCATGAATAAACTTGAGCAACATTGCACATGTGATAGTGGCATTGGACATCACAATAAAATTTATTTCCCAAACAAAATAATTTTTTGGCCCTACCTGCTCAAAAGTTTTCTAGCCTGTTTCCGGAAACAGACATATTTTGATTTTTGTTACAGTTATCACTTGGTGATCAAGAAATTTATCGAAAATATTCAGAGAAATGCTGGTTAAATGCCATGCGGTTGCGCAGGAAATGTAGCTTGATTATCAATTTTTCTGTACTGTCATGACAATCGCTCTGACACCCCCTATGTTCCTTCATTCCGTCGTTGATCCATTCGCAACATTTTTTGCAAGCATATTACTGGAGCCATGAATAAACAAATTATACCTCAGAAAATGACCATTGCCAGCTTAAAAAAAGTCGTCAAAATACGAACAGCCACGGTAATCAGTTCAGTTTAAATTGTATTTTCCCCCAATATTCCTTAGCTTTCTGTGGTGTGCGAGTCGAAAGAATAAATGCGAGATGAGTACATAATTATCGACCCTATACCAAAGTGGACTAATCAAAACATGTTGGTTTCTGAGGATATTTTCAATTTCATGACCATGTGTTTCTGCGGACAATGCCCCTCCATGATTTTCTCCCGTCTGAAAAGACATTGAGAAACAGAAAATATTTTTTTTTAAGATAATGCTTCACATCCGATTTTACAAGTTGTCACCAATCTGTATTCTACCGTGTTCTATATATTTGACGGGAAATTTTATGCAAATCTATTATCCTAAGCGCCGTGTCATTCCTCTCCAAATTCGCGGGTTATGATGACTTAATGGAACAGCCTATTAGAGCTGTTACTTTTGCGATGACAAACCCAAGACCACTTCGACCAAGATGGCAGGAACGACCAGGAGAGTGACTCGAACAAACTCTGGGTAAATGGGTATCAACTATTGATACAGTACCTATAAATCAAGCAATCAGCATTGTTGCAGACACTTCACGGGTGACTGAAATACAAACCAGACCATTTAGTCTGCCACTCCGAGAGCATGTCCAATTTTGGCATATAAGTATGAGGAACAAAACCCAGATCTATTACATACCAATTACAAAATAGGATGGGGTTTTCGAAGTCCACGAGTTCTAGTTTCAGTTTAGGAGGATATCTACACATTCTTGCCATCTCTGTTGTTGCATAGATGTCGTCAGTGAAGTGAGCGGAACAAATGCGAGACCATTTCGTCGGCTTTTCCCACGTGTTTTGCACAAATTTCGTCGAATTTCTTTCCGATTTTTCGTCATGGGTGCAACTTGAATCCATCTCCATTCGTGTTGCTACACCCTCCAACAACACACCTACGAGGTATGATGCCTCCAAAGTACGAGAATACAGTCGAAAAATCGAAAAATATTGGAGCAGATTTGACTTGTTTACGTATGCTAATGCTAATGCTATGGCGGACTGGTTCACTCTGTGACGTCATGGGTCAAAGGTCACCGCTTTGACAGGCTCATGGTAGGAACGCGTTTAAATCGCCAAATTTACCGTTTTAAAGTTCGGAGATCGGGGGGAAAACTATATAGTCGATTTCTTACAGTATCAAGGTATATATTAACGTTTACATAGGTCCGGTGATAACATTCCCCTTTAAAGAAGATTTGTCCATGTGACGTCCAAATTATTCTTTCTCTCAAATAATTTCCATTTGAACAACCATATCTAGCATTAACTAACTGTTCTAATGCCCCCGAGTGACGTTACAAGAATAACAGAATTACGATTCACTGACCGATACTGAAACGCACATACATCAAATTAATCGGGTCAAAACCAAATTGTTATAGACAGGACCAAATGGAAAATACATATGCCAATCCTATATATCTTCTATTTATCTGTGAAGTTCTCGTTTGCAATTTTAAAACAACAGTCCCTCCCGAGTGACGCAGCAATAATAACGGAATACATTTATTTACACTAAGTCATCCAACAAGGATATCTGATGTCACAGATCTGAAGCACCTCAAACCAGTTGAGCCCATTTGAGTCTCCATTCCCCCTATTTGTGATGTTGAGGTCGCAATTTCAATATGCCCCCGAGTAACGACACGTAATCAAGCAACAATAAACATCTCACAGACTCGGACAATAGCTTCCTACATGAAGAATATCTACACAAGGGTTCATACTCCATGTAAGGATCACGACACAATGCATACAATATCTGGGGACAACAGTGTGTCTAGACTTGAGTCTTTTGTGTTGGACAAAGACTCAGACAATAGCTTCCTATATGAAGTATCTACTCTCAAAAGGAATTCTAAATTAAAGCTTAATCTTAAAAGACAGAGATCGAGTGTAAAACACGGAAGTTATCTTCATTTTGGGGACGATCGCTTGGTGACGTCACACAACTCTATCTTCAGGATAAATATTGATACCCAGTAAGTTTTCAATTTATACTGGGCACATTAATACCAGATTCCAAAACATTGAGCTGAATTATGGAAGCTGCGACAGTTCCAGTACCTATACCCCTTTTCCGAGAACGGATATTCAGTTTTGGTGGCTGTCAAGACCTTCTGTCTTGATAAAATGTAGAAACTTCCAACGAAGAATATAAAGCAAAACACTTGGGGTGCTGCAATGATGAGAAACAAGACCTCTGTAGCCCTTCGAGGCCGGGGCTGTCTGGGACCTATCCAGCCCCTCCCCCCCCCTAAAAAATTTTCTGATCACTTGACCTACGGGGCTGGAACTTACTGCACAGTAACCTTTGGTCAACCTATACCAGCAAGTGAACGAAATCCAAGATGGCCGCTCTAATGACGTCACAGTGACGTCCTTCTCCTAGAAGGCATATTTGGTCAAATTTCGAGTTTTCTATTTTAGTGATTTTCTTCGAAAAAGCTGCATTATACTTTAATAAATAATAATCTGATGTGAAGCAAAATAGTTCTAGTCCACTCTTATTGACAGAAAAGCAAACATTACGAAGAAAAATAATGAGAATATCAATTTTCTGGTACCTAAATGACCGTCCGTTTGAATTTACCAATGATCTTCTGCTCGATGAGGGGAAGAGAGGTAGGCGAGTGGGCACAAAATAATATAAGATACAAGTCACGGAGTATGAGTTCTCAGTCGTTCCGGCTATAGGGCAGAAAGTGTATACGGGTGTGGCCTAAACTTCTACAATCTCTACACAACAGCCCCGCCCTCTCCCTTCTTTATCCATCGCTTCTCATCTTTCACCAGACATCCATCGCACCTTTCAAACATATCTCTGTGAATAGCAGAACTGCTGAAAATGACGAATTCTCGGCACCATTTTCAAAGCATTCCGAGTCACATTTACAATATATGTTCATAATGAGAATAATGTGTTGATCTGATTCGGTTTGATGGACCAAGACTATGAGCGCATGCCTAGCCTGAGAACTACAGGGAGCAAATTCTCACAACCATGCCAGATGCCAAAGGCAAGGCTGCATACAAAATCTCCAGCCACTGTTTTTTTTCATATGGGAATGACGCTTCTACCAAGACGGAGGAGACATCATTAAACTCTAATGGAATGCGAAGGCTGTGAATTACTGCGGAAAAAGGAATTCACCGTCTAAGAGAGAAAATCGCTGAGGGAGGTAGTCTTATGGATTCGCTGTGTACTATTGATCTTGATTTTCTCTTCTCCGGTTTTCTCCCTCTGAAGAAAATCAGCTTTCAGCGGAATCCATTTTCGGCTGACACTGTGCCTCCTTCATACATCGCAATCTCATTTTCTAGGCAATTCCATATTTGTGTTTTCCCTGTTTTCAATTCAACGCCGTAGATTAAACTTAACCTTATTCGATTACCTAGTAAAATAAGTTTTTTTCTTTTCAATTGTGGCAAAAACCCTGAAACGATTCGAACGAGCGTCGAAGAGTGGCATTCACTCGTACCGATTATTGATATCATTTGATAACATCTGGTTCACAGTTGATCCGGTTCAGTTGCAGTCAAAACCAATTTACTAATTATTGCTTTATTAACGACTGATAAGATAGAGCAACCATATGTCTTCACATCACATTCATATCAGAATATCATTACGGGGGATTCTCGGACGTAGCCTTAGTATCTCAGCCGCGCTATTATTGCAGCTGTTCATGTGGAGAGTATGAAGTGTGTATCAATTACTATTCGAATTACGTGGTCAGCCGCATTGAGGTGTGATATTATAGGTCTCTGTTTATCAGCAAATTGTTTTCGCATGAAAAAGCCAGTATCGAGAAAAATAAACCAAAAACAGTATTTGATTGTCTCGCCCATTCATCCAAGTCAGAAACCATACTCTCTCACGCTTCAATCAGGTGAACAGTAGCCAAAGAGAACTGATGGTCGTTCGAGAGGCATTTGCTTGCAGATTCCATCTACGGACCAGTTCGTTTTTATTCGAACGAACTGCAGTTAGTCTTGATAATATACCTGCATCCGACCACATACATTATCGATATACAGTCATTCAACGTAGAAATTATATCGATATAATATGATCTCCAGTGACTAGCTCATTTTGTCCTCATTAACTTAGGGAGCTTCTTGAAATTGGGGCATACTAGGAACTGACATAAGGCATTCCAAACAGAGTAGCACGGTGCGCCGTGTTGGAACTCCTAGGAACTCCATGCCATACAGTTTGGAACTCGGCAGACAAAGGATGGTTTGTGCCATAACATGCAGCAGCATGGGGGGATTAGCCTAACTGGAACTCTAATCCATCCAGATCAGAACACCAAACTGGGCATGGTGTATCCCATTTGAATAACCGGCATATGCCATCCCTACCAGGGAACTCAATTCCTAATTTCAAGAAGCTCCCTTATAGAAGACGAATGTCTGATCATTTGCTTACTGCAACGATTAAAGGATATTTGGTAAGGAATCCGGTCAATCTTCAACTGATGTCTGATGTACATTCTAAATCACAAAAACCCAAACTGATCACAGTGATTTCAGATCACTGCACGTTTTCATTGCCGTTGACCTTGGCACGAGTTTATCTATGACCCGATCACTCGTAAGAAGATTCTGTGTCCGCGAAGTAGATTCACCCTTCTACGGTCGCCGGCGAGTCAGCCATCTTTGTTACAGTATTGTGAATAAAATTTACAACAATTAGACTCAAACAGACGTATTATGATACCAAAACAAGAACAGAAATACCGCATTTGTAATGTTACAGGTTCAGGACGTCATTCACAGCCAGAAAAATGGTGTTGATCAACACCAAAAATGTGTTGAGTTCAACACCAATAAATGGCGTTGAAACCCCCTTTATTGGTGTTGGCTAACACCATTAATTGGTGCTGAACCAGTATAAGCACTTATCAATGAACACCAAAATATTGGGTTGAGCCATTTCAAAACCCTTTATTGATGTTGACCAACACTATTATTTGGTGTTGAACTGGATTCAGGAGTGGAACGATTCAAAGATTGTCGCCACGCATAAGGCAGAAGCAGTCTAGGTAAACCAAGATGTCAGCAATATTATACTTGAATTTAATGTGATTAATCTGCATTTACTGACAGTTGCTGAACAAAAACTTTTGATTGCTCAAGCTAGCTTCTTAAACAAAGACAACTATACCGATAATCATTTATGACAAGAAGAATGGCGTCATCTTGTCCAACCTGGCAATTATACATTGATAAATTTCGAGCTCCAGTAATACTCCTTACAGCAACCATTTTGTACCTTATATTTATGCTTAACAAAACTATCCTATTACTAGTCGGGTTGTTTGGAACGTATAATAGCCTGCTTTCTAGACAGCCTTCCGGCAAATACATAAGTTCGACCGAAACAAAAAAGATTCAGGACTCTTTAGGCTACGTTTCGTTATTGAAATCAGCGATATGAAGTGTCATACAAACTAGTCTTTTGATTATATGTGAAAATTGCTCTTGGATGACAGCTATCCGCTGGATGTTGGTTTTAACAAAACTAATTCACACTGAAAGCAAACTAAAGCACACTGTCTAATCTGAGATAAAATATTATCCCTTTATATTGTATCCCAGGTCTAATCCAGCACACAGGAAACATTTCTTTACAGCTGTGCTATATTACATAGGCCAAAACATATCGAATTGCTGATTGATACTTCCGTTGTTTGTTTGGCTGACTTGCTACTCGCGATTAACTATTTCTGTTCCGGCGCGTTTGAAATTTCTTTCCATTTTGGGGAATGGAATACGGATCGCAGATGATTATTAGAATCGCAGATGGCTGGATTCATCAGGAGTTGTTGCGACAGTGGTCACATTGAGGGATGAAGTAGGAACATTGTTGACACCAAACACTATTCAATATTCTCATTCGGATGAAAAATAATGTCACCTCTGTCTCCTTCTGGTTTATATGTGCCACTAAGGCTGAATTCCGTCCAAGGCTCTAATGACATGTAGAGCAATCGTATTGACTGTGTTCAAAAAATCTCCTGGTGCGCTGCACATTCAAAATACTGGATGTAGCTTTGAGCACACAGAGAACACATTTGTTGTTTCTCTCAGTGCTGTTCTCATTATCCCCAATCAGTGTTACTTTTGTCTGACAACACCGTTATGTATTTTCTTGGTGTGTCGTAATATGCTTATATGTTTAACGCGATTACTCTTACAACTTCCAGGAATGAACAGGGGGAGGGGGCATTATGATCCCACCCCTACAAACTTCTACCCTATATTCAAAACAAGAAAACAATGAGGAGCTGGCACTAGTGATTTTATAGCGTATTATATCGGGACAATTTTAACTGGCCCTACATGCATACCCCTCCGTGGGTAAATTCAAAATACCAGGGTACCAGTAGAGTGACTTTTTCTTCAAAACTTTGGCTGATGAAAGTGTGCAAAACTATTTTATTTCACATTAGATAATTATTCTCGTATTTACTATGACTACTTCGGAGAACACAGCACAAATAAAAGTAACTTCGGAAAATCTGACCGAAAAATCGAACAAAAATGCATATCTAGAACATGACGTAACTGTGAAGTCTTCAAAGCGGTCATCTTGCAACTGCACTGGAATCCAGTGCTAATCGTACCTATGTTTGCAGATTGCTTAAGCTCATTTACGCTGTCGCAATGTATTTCCTAGATACGGTTAGATCTGTGTGAAGATGACCTGGCATCTAATTCCATGCATCAGACAGCACTGTCCGTTTGTACCCCGCGTTTCTTGACACATGTCGTCTTTGCGCCTCGGTTGTATGTGTTTCAGCGCTGATGTTTCATACAGCTTTTCGGACCGTTATAGTGAGACGGCAACGCGGGTGAAACATGTCACAACCCTCAAAATACCTGCATAGTTACGTCTTTGAGACAAAAAAATATGGAATAATTGGGTGAAACATGTAGCATTATAAAACGTCTAACATGTTACCTATCTCAAAATGAAAAGTTTTCTCTTTTTACAGTATAATTTAGATGAAAAATTGATTAGCGGCTTTTGACACTTGAAATGAAACTGAAGTAGGATAAATTGATCAGCAAAAATTGCTCTGCGAAGTTATAGACAAAGTTAAACACGAATAAGGCGACCAACATTTTATTTTGGCTTTTGATGTTTTACGCCATTCATTCTGAGATAATATTTCCGCTTTTCTGCAAGGCGAAAAAGGTCAAGCATTCATTCGGAATTGGAAGCGGTATATCGGTTTATTCTCACATAACCGATACTCAAATTTGTATTTGATGAGTGAATCGCTGTCAAACGAGTAAGAGAGAATGAGATCGTATTCCATATTGGACAAAATCCTTCAAGCTGAATAAAGAATACCTTAGACCACAGTAATATCGAATCGATCTGGGAGGTTGACAATTTAAATACGTTTCCCTGTTACGTAAGACTACTGAATACGATGGACGTTCTCGAAAGACTACCATTATATTCCGAAGCGTATGATAATTTACTATTTGCATTTTAATGCGAAAAATCATAGTTCCTTCAAGCGATTCCCAATCCATAATGGTTCCCTCTAGCTTCAGATTTTGCAAAGAGCTGCTGTGTGCATAAAAAAATATTCACATTGGAAAACAGATCAACACAAATGACTTATGGCAGCAGGTTTGTGGTATTGAGCAAATCTTGAGAATCGCGGACCAAGAAAAATCGCCATCTGTTTCTCCCAGGGCGAACATTGATTTGAGATTATTTAAGCAAAATGGCATGATCGTACGAAGCGACAGATGGAACCATAACCTCTGCAGAAAAAGCCAGGACATTCAACGCTTGTTCTTTGTCAGAATTATTTATCCGATACCATATTTTTGTGAACCTGGAGAGCTAACACTAGCACTAGTGTGCCCACTGCAGTACTCGTGGTCATGGCAATTGACAAACAGCCCACAGTCATTAAAAGAACACTGCCGCACTGAAAAAAAGAATTCCTTCAAATTTTATGAATATTCCCCGACTATTACAGCAGCGGAATATTCCTTAAAATTCAATAAGGAATATTACGTAGCATGTTAAGGAAAGAATAATCCGCTGGTGTATTAGTCGGGGAATATTCCTTAAATTTTAAAGGATTTTTTTTTCTGTGCGGTTTTCAATGTCGCCGAACTTGATAGGGCACGTGACTATGTTCACGTATGGCCCGATCACTCCCATTAAGCTTCCATGTCCGCACAGTAGTTCAAACGTTCTACGATTGTCGGTGAGCAGGCTGTCTTTGTTAGAGAATCGTGAAATAAATTTACAGCTATTACGCTCAAATAGACGTATTTCGAACCCCAAACGAGACCAAGAATAACGGATTGGAGTGATGCAGATTGATGACGTCATCTCCAATAAAATAGGCCCGCCTCCAACATTAGAGAGCGACTGTTTTCTCATCCTCATAACAGGGGTGCAATACACCGCTGACCGCAGTCGAATGTGCTCTCCGGAGCTGGATGAAACTGGCGAAACTGATGTTTCGATTGGTCAATTCTCGATTTGAAAACGGGACCTTCCAAACAGTACAGCGATGTAGGGAGGAGAGGCTAGTGCGTGACAAACAGCAGGTACATCGTTATCTTCGCTAACATGAAATGACAGAAAAGCTGTCATAACAACATGCACTTTTAGCATATCTACAGCAATTAATTGGAATACGGCGCTTTGATTTGCGTTCAGCGACAATGCTATACAGTCAACATGTGATCGCCTGACAAGCCTTCACCCCAACACCGTCAGTAATACCATCCATTGCATCACACACTCGGCAGTCCATACGTATGGACTAGATTCATGCGAAACACAAACAAAAATCAATAACATAAACTCGCTAGCAGTGAAACCAGTGTAGGTTATTAATGAACAGATTTTCGAAGATATTTTGTTAATGAATTAATGAGATTATTACGGTGATAGAAGAAAGTTTGTATCGGCGGAGTAATCTCTTCGCTGAGAGCGTGTTAACGATATTTCAATTGCGGACAGGGCTTGTAGCCAGACGATAGTCGTTCAGTTGACATGCGCTGTTCGGAGGTTGTTGTTTTCTGTTATAGAATACGCCAGTTTGCGCATGCGTATCAACCCAGTGAGTCTATTGGAAATTTGACAGAAACCGAACAGTTCCATATTTATACAGGTATTGCAAATCTGCTATGTCATATTCTGGGCAATAAAGCATGTTTCCGTAAAACAACTAATGTCATATATGTTGATATGCCAAGTTCCAAATGTTTCGGGGTGCATGTATTCTTTTTCGCACACATGATACTACGGTCCTGTTTACAAATATATAACAATTTGACACATATAGGAGTTTATATACTGGTAGTTTAAGAAAAGACATTTCGATTCTATGATATGAGAACAATGTAACGGATCACGGTTGGCTATTATATGTCGCACCTGGCGAGTGAGACATACTGATATTGGTATACTGGATACATCGATGTGTTAGCCGAAATGAAGATCGTTGTGTCAATAAACCACTCCCGCTTGTGCGGAACAATTGGTATCCACGTCCAGGATCTAATAATGGAATGGATTGTTACATTAAGGATGGCCTCTAGAGACACCGACATAGCCATTCGTCACAGTAAAAGCAATGCCTGTAGCAAAGGCAGGCCAAACGTTCTCATCAGCATTGCAAATAGCCATACAGTTAAACGTAATATACTGTGCGTTGTGGCCAGAACCACAGAGACGCAATATATACTGCACATATTGGTCGTTCCTTTTATTGTTTTCAAGCAAGGCACGCGGTAAAGCAAAACCAACGTGGGCTCAGATGAGCAGATACGAAATAAGGGTTCTGTCAATACATGAACGTTCAGACGATATTGTAGCGGTTTTTACTGGGACTATGTCCCCCAGTTTGTAAACTCGTATAACCACTAATGTTATTGAATGCTGCCACCACCTATTTTTCACATAAAATAGGAAAGTAACTGGATTTCTTGTATCCTTAACTTTACTCTTCTCCGGAGGCGCCGCTACCAACTGGATTCGGATTCTACCCCTTTCTCCTAAATATCTTTCACCTGCTGTATCGCTCTCGTTGTATCGGAATCCTACGTTTCAGCTTAATTTTACTTGGATGACATTGTCATATAACTGGTTAATTGATGATGCTCTTTTTCTACTCATCTAATTGAATGTTCGAGTTAACTCATTTTTACACTACTGATCCATCAGTATCAGTAAACAACTTATTAGTCCAGTTACATACCAACATACGCTTACAAGTCAATGCTGACAATTATACGGGCTATTGTGTAAGTATCTTCTGTTTATTTTTAACTCCAAAACTGTGACTTCTTATTTATGTTCTTAGTCCGTTAAGAGTGACATTTAAATTACTATTTGCATGTTCAAATATTTCCAGGCATCAGAGTTATCAGTTTCCAACCAGCGAACTGTACCACAATAACCAACCTCTAGTCATATATTTCAGTTCAATCAATGTTTACAGTTTATTGTAAAATCAACCAATATATATACAGTTCATCTCATGAATTAGTTTCATTTGTTGTGATTGAAAGAATTATTATGGATGCTTACTGCTTCAAAGATGTTTACTCAAAGTTCTGGTGACATTTGGTAATGTTCATTTATGGTGCAAATTTCAATAATAGTAACAGCTCAGGAAATAGGAAGTACGGCTGACGTAAACTTGAGTAAGCCTGACAACATATCCTCTGCAGAATTCCAGTTGTATAAAAGTCAGCATATATTTCATTTTAATCACTACCGGTATTCTGTGAAACAGATCTTGCATTATCTTGAAAACATCTGTCAACTTCCTATGATAATCTCAGACTCATAGCAACATGTAAGCTGGAGTCCCGTAAGCATGCGACGATGTAGCTAATATCTTCATTGACGTAAGCTGGAACCGTCAGCATCGTCAGCTGTGTCAACACCGTAAGCCGAATTTGTAATCCTGTCTATCGGGCTTAATTATGCTTACTCTATGCTTACTATTTGTCACTGCTATAAGCTTACAATATTTAAATATATTCAGATAAATAGATACTAACAACTGTATGTATATAGTAATTGCTAGCTTGAGCTCCGATGTTCACTGTACAACGAGCCGGAATCGACTGAGGCCATGCCTGTCGAGCCGCTTTATATAGGGCTGAGTTGCTAACCAGTTGCCAACCAATGACGTAAAATTCTACGGTTCAATGAAAATGCTGAATTTTGATTGGTCAAAAATCTATATTCTGCGAACGCCGTGACGTAATATCTCACACAGGCGAAGCAGACGGTAGGCAAAATCGAGAGCGCTATTTACCAAAAAGTATATGCTATTCCGAGGCAAAAATACAACACAACTCCGATGAATCAGAAGCGGAGCCAGATATCATTCGAAAGCCTGTATCCTGAACTTTCCATGGATATAATTACTTTCCAAGAAGGACACTTTATAGACGAGGATGGAAAAGTTATCGCTCTCGAAATGTGCAACACGTTGCACGCAAAACTACATGCAAAATCAAGCATGAATTTCACATCGCATCGGCCGGAACAAATGCCAATTTATTGAAAAATAACACCTCTTAGGCAGCAACCTGGCTAGCAAGGTAAGCCTTAACACTTATATTTTCATTGGATGCAAGGTTGTCTTGAGAAATATATCTCTAAATATGATTAATTATCGATTTTCTATCACGACAAACGAACACTCGGCTGAACAAATATAGCCAATATGGCGGCCGTCCGAAGCTCGAAGTCAGAAAATTGTCAAACTTCACAAATTAATATCTCAACAATTAGAACGTCTTACGAGCTGATACTTCAGGACTAAATCATAAAATATCTGTACTTTCTAACCTTAGGAGGATTCGTCATGAAATTATTTAGAAATAGTTCATTCGCGCACTTTTTGTGACGCACTAAAACGAAGTTGACAGTTGGTTTAGTGTAGGCTGCTATGGTCAGCGCGAAAAGCCGACTCAAATATAAAACTCTAATTCTCCATAAATATGAAACGTACAAACTTCTTACGTCAGGACAATGTTCTCCTATATATGTACTTCCTATTTCCTACAGGAATTTTCCGTAGAAAATTTATAAATGGGTTAAACTTACAAAAATATCCGTAGGGGGGTCTTGAAATGTCTTGCCAAAACGATGTCAAAATTACAGGCAGACGATAAAACATCAAAAATAAACAAAGCGGGCTGTGTTAGTGAGGCTCCAGAATGTGGGTGTTTGTTTACATTCTGCAAATCGAACTAATTTTAAAATTAACCATAATATGTACTGAGTAGGTAATAATTTAAATTTTCGCCACACTACCCCCCACTAAATAAATGTTCGTCCCGAACATGGAATAAATACCAAGATGTCACCAGAGACAAATATATCATTGCAGGAACACTGTTCAGAGAATTAAAGTCAAATAGTGCCTGCCTTCAAGTTGCTTCCTAAATTGTTTCATAGAGATTTTTGTCTCTTCATGGTTCAGTGTTCATTCGTATTTCTTTTATGAAATGAAGTTCTATTCTGTGGTTTTCTTCTGATAGTTTATAAGTTCTTGTTTATTTTCTTCCAGTCTTATATGACTTCATGCACTTGATAATTTATTTCTATTTTATTGCCTTTTCTCAGTTTATGGCAGTCATTCTTGGTGTAAGCTTATTTCATTATTACTTATTTTGGAACTGTTTATATTTCAATGAAGACTTCAACTGAATACTTTCAACAGTCAATACACCAAGATAAAAGTTCAGCTCCAAGATGTTGCTAATAATTTATTTCATTATAAATTTATATACAGTAAACATCTGGCTAGGTAACGCGAAGAATAATAACTAACTGTTCCACCAAACTTAACATTTTAACTTATCATAGAACTGTAACTCTTAGAATTAATAATATATAATTTAAATTTACTTCTTTTTGTTGCAGTCCAACATCCAGCAACAAAGAATTGAAATTAATGCAGTTCAGCTGGACGTTGGGAACAGAGCGGACAAGCTTCTCCGCATACAGCGTTCTTCACAGACTCCTCATAGCGCTTCCTGCCATCTGGGTAGCACAATGTTGTAAGCACATGCCAGTGTACAAAGTCATCTGCCCTAGTTGTCACCACTGTCGGAATAGACGCCCCACTATCGTCGCTTGAGGTTGACATCCGGATGTTATCACCACTGGCCGTAACAGTAGTGACAGCCGCAGAAAGACGAAACTGAGAGGAGACAGACCGGGGATTGATTGAACGAGACGCTGAGGGCCGAGATGGAATGGTAGATGATCGAGAAGAAGATGGAATAGTTGAGCGGGAAGAAGGTAGCTGAAGGGATGATGAAAAAGAAGACAGTTTAGATGGTTTGAAGGCAGTTTGCGATGATGTGGACATAGCTGCAAGTTGAGAGACAGACGTCACGATAAGGTCCGTCTCGTCATCGTCAGATGAGGATGAGATAGATGGTAATATCTCAAGGTCCTCCCGAGCCTTCAGCGTTGATGCCTTCTTCGCTAGTTTTGCAGCGGAGGCAGCAGCCCCAGGCCTGGCGATCCTTCTCTTTGCTGATGTTGCGGTGCGGGCTGCTGCCTTCTTGAAGGAGAAGATCGATGAAGGCGCTTCATCTTGCAAGGGCGTACCTGGACTCTTGGCTCTTACACCAGTTCCCTTCAGTGACGGCTTTGTTGCCTTGCGCTTTAGTGGTGAACCGGCACAATCACATATGTGGGTGTTGTACAATGTCTCATCCACTGTCTGGAAAACACACCAGGGACAGCCGAAGTATTCATGACCATGCCCCTCCTGCTCGGCAGCTGGACAACCACTCATTCTGTGTCGCCACAAGCTCTGACGTTGTTTGTATATCTTACCACAGGGACACCAATGTATCCGTGGTCTCATTAGATTGCTGTAAATAAGAAAATATCATTATTCTGTATTTCCTCATTTGTTTGTTTATTTTCAATTAAAGTTTTTGTCAACTTCAACTGTGTGTTTCTATTTTTCTAGTGGTTAGATTGTGGTACTGTCCAAGGTTGGAAACTGATGCCATTATATGGTTTCAATCTGTCAAAATGAACCACTTTCTCCCTAGAGTTTAGACTTTTCTGTATCCGATATACAGTGTCATCCAGTTTTCCTATTACTAGAAAAGGACCATCCCAATTGCAAGACAGTTTACGCGATAAATTTCGCTTTCGTGTAGTGTTATATAACCACACAGCTTCTCCAACTTTGTATGGGCTGCCTTTATTACATCGATCGTAATTTCGTTTTTGTCGAATGATATTCTTTGCTTGTGCAGATCTGGCTCTCTCATAGGCAGCTTCGAGCCGTTCCCGTAATTCTGCAGCATATTCACTTCCAACAGCGGTTGACATAGCAGGTGGACGACCCGTGACGATATCCAGTGGCAGGTCAATTTCTCTGCCAAGCATCATCATGTTGGGGGTTTCCTCCGTGACATCATGAACCGAAGAACGGTATGCCATAAGTGCAAATGGCAATTGTTCATCCCAGTTCTTTTGATTGTTGTCTACCATCATGGCGAGACGATCAGCAAGAGTACGATTAAATCTCTCAACCATGCCATTGGACTGAGGATGGTAAGGAGTGGTCCTTGTCTTTTCAATCTCCAGCAGTTGACAGACCTCCTGGAAAAGTCGAGATTCAAAATTTGTACCCTGATCCGAGTGAAGCTGACGTGGCACTCCAAATCTACAAATGAATTCCCTGACCAATTTGTTAGCTACAGTTTCAGCTTCCTGGTTGCGAAGAGCGTAAGCCTCCACCCATCTAGTGAAATAATCCTTTACTACAAGGATGTACTGGTTCCCTTTCTTTGATTTTGTCAAAGGTCCTAAAATATCAATGGAGATACGTTCGAGAGGAGAACCAACAGTATATTGTTGCAACGATGCTCTTGAACGTTGTGGAGGAGATTTCCGGGAGGCACATATGTCACACTGCTTGCACCATAATTTCACATCTGCAGACATATCAGACCAATGAAAGCGCTGTTTGACCTTCTGGAGTGTCTTATTATAGCCAAGATGTCCTGCAGTCTTTGATGCATGAAGCTGATGGAAAACTTGCCTTCTGTAATCCGCAGGTACTATTAACTGCAGGTGAGACTGTGAACCATCATCGCTTTCCCATTTGCGATACAAGACTTCATTGTGAAACAACAACCTGTCCCACTGAGACCAGTACAGCTTGACTGCTTTCCCAAATGATGAAACCTCAGGCCATTTTGGTCGCTCAGTGAGATGCTTCTTAGAAGAAATGATCCATTTCAGACCGGGATCTTTCTGCTGAGCCTCTGCTAACTTCACACTTGACCAAGGTTGCTCTACTCCTGGTTCGCAAACTTCACTTTCTTTAGAAGTTGCAGCTGTCATCTTTTGTCTTCGTGTAGTGACAGCTATAACATGACCTTCTGTTGGTTGCTTCGTAAACTTGTTGACATATTTTCGACGCCTGGGAAAACTCTGTGGATACCCCCAAGACTTGGGCACCCATTTGATTTTGGTTACTGTTGTTTCAATTGGTCCTGAATGATCTGTTTGGACGAAAGCATCAACAGTCACCTTTGCGGATGGTGGATCGATGTTGGAAACTGTCTCGGTGTAACCCATCTTGTCACACCAACTACAGGGCACTCGGGACATTGCATCAGCATTTCCATGCTGCCTCCGGGGCCTGTGGAGAATTTCAAAGTCATAGATGCTCAAGAGACTCAACCATCTTGCCATTTGACCGTCTGGCTCTTTGAAATTCATAAGCCATCTCAAAGCACTGTGGTCAGTCCGAATAGTGAAATGTCTCCCATAGAGATAATACCGAAAGTTCTTGACAAAATAGACAACTGCTAAAAGTTCTCTCCTTGTCACACAATAATTTCTCTCCGGCTTACTAAGGACCCTACTAGCATAGGCAATCACCTTCTCTTGTCCACCTTGTGATTGGGACAGAACAGCTCCGATCCCGTAGCAACTGGCATCGGTGTCCAAGATGAAATCTCCGTGTGAACTTGGATATGCCAGGATAGGACTATTGACCAACTTATTTTGTAACTCCCTAAAAGCAACGTCACATTCTTTTGACCACTTGAATTCTCTGCTAATCTCTGTCAGCTCATGAAGAGGTTTGGCGATGGATGCAAAGTTGGCTATGAAACGTCTGTAATATGAAGCTAGACCAAGAAAACTACGAACTTCATGAGGCGATGTCGGAACTGGCCATTTCTCTACAACCTGTATCTTCTCTGGATCGGTTGACACTCCCTCTGAAGAAACCACATGTCCCAAGTAATTAACTTCCTGTTGAAACAAGTGACATTTCTTTGGCTTCAGCTTCAAGCCAGCTTCACGGAGTCTATTGAAAACTTTCTTCAAGTTGATGATGGCCTCGTCGAGGGTTTTCCCGAATACAATGATGTCGTCTAGATACACAAGACAAATGTCCCATTGGTAACCAGCAAGAACCATCTCCATAAGACGCTCAAAGGTTGATAGCGCATTGCATAAGCCAAAGGGCATCACATTGAACTGCCAGAGACCACTTCTAGTAGTAAAGGCTGACTTTTGTCTGGCATCAGCATCTAATTCCACTTGCCAGTAACCACTTGCAAGGTCCAAGGTTGTAAACCATTTTGCACCATGTAAGGAGTTAAGTGAATCATCGATTCGAGGAAGAGGATAGGCATCTTTTATTGTTACCTGGTTCAATCTTCTGTAGTCCACACAGAATCTTATGCTACCGTCCTTCTTGGTTACCAAGACAATGGGTGAAGCCCAAGGACTGGACGATCTTTCTATAATGTTCCGCTTTAACATATCCTTAACCTGTTGGTCAGCCTCTTCTTGCTTATGTATTGGTAAGCGTCGAGGTGGTTGTCTCAACGGTGGTGCATTACTAGTGTTGATAGAGTGTTTTACACCTTTCGCTTGTCCTAAATCAGCATCACTTTCTGCGAATATGTCTCTGTACTCAAGCAGCAGAGCCTTTACCTTGCATTTATCTTCTGGAGCCATACCTTCAGTACTACTGGTATACAACGGCTTCAAATGCTCAGGTAAATCCTGTAGTGATGGCCGGTCACTACCACAACAAATGGATGAATTCTGTACCCCAATACTATTACTCAGGGCACCATCCTCAGATGACTCCTCTGCACTAACTCCGAGGTTGTCATCCGACAAAGACTCCACAAAAACACATGTGGATACAACTGGGCTCGCAATTGCTGCTTTTGTACCTTCGCACACAGTTTCAGGTTCGTTTCCAAGGTTCATTACAACCAGTGGATAGAACTCTCCCTCACTGTCGACAAGCGTTTTTCCGAACAGCAACCCTTCTTTAGGTGCTCCTGGTAATGGTTCACAGAGAGTCCATTTACCGACGTTACCTATGTCATTCTTTTCAAGATGACTTGGAATTATAACCTGTTGGCCAGGTGGAATTGTCACCGTTTGACTAACAATCAGTTGACACTGCTCACTGACTACAGAGCAGTTTTGTCCTGTACATAGAATCTGATAACCGTCACAGGTCAGACTCCTACTCTTCAGGTGGATATCGCAACTGAATTTTACCAAAAAGTCCATTCCAAGAATACCATCGTTTCGAATGTCTGCAATGATGACATCCATAGGTGTTGAATACGGGAGAATTCCCAAGTCCAACTTACATGTCCCAATGATATTCAAAGGTGTATGGTCTGCTGCAAGAAGCTTCAAAGAAACTGGTCTAATCTCTGATCGATGCTCCAGTGGTATTGTAGAGAAGAACTTACTTGATAAAAGAGTAACTGAAGCCCCAGTATCAATGAGAAACTGAATGCCACAGTTACTTATTCGACCAGGAATAAATAGGCCACTCTCTGCTTTCTTCAATCCCACTTCCAGCACAGGACATTTGTCTCCTGGTTTATTACGTAAGCTTTCTCCATTTCCCAAAGAGTCATTGTTGGTGCGAGGCAACGGTGAATTTACAACCGACCTTGGCCTCGGCAAGTCGGTTGTGGGCCGTTTTCCGTCTGACGTGGTTGCTGTTCATTACGGTTCCCTCTGTTATGGCACCGAGAGCTATAATGCCCGAATTTGAGACAATTGAAACATTGTACATCAGCCAAAGGAGGTCTTGGCGGTTGGCGTTGACTTTCGGAGCGCTGACCCAGCTGACTTTGCATTCTTGTCAGCTGCTTTAACTGATCCTCTATTTTCTTCACTCGGTTTTCCAAACTGATATCTGTTGTTGTTTCTTTGACTATCTCCCGAACATACTTCCTTGATGTGGAACCACTTCGCTGTGCTTCCATTTTCTTGTAACCTTCGTACTCCAAAGCAATGGTTACAGCAGTCTGGAGACTCTCTGGTTTACCTCTGTAAACTTGCATACGCATTTCTGCATCCTCGATTGCATCTATAAAATGGATCTGAGCCAATCGATCTTGCTGCTCAGAAGACATGTCCGGGTAAGCCAGTGTAGCTAGCTTTCGTATAGCTTGCCCCAACTCTCGTAATGTCTCCTTGTTTCCTCGACGGCGACTTCTGATTTCTGCTAGATACAGTTCAGACTGACCAGATGGGCCAAATCTTGAATTCAAGACCTCTACTAATCGGTCATAATCTCGTTGTTCCCATTCGTTAAGAGTGCATACCAACTGACGTGCTGCACCTTTCAGATGTGTGAAGAGAAAGTCTGCCTTTTCTCTACTGTTCCAGGAGTTTATTCTTGCAATGGCGTTGAATACTTGGAGATACTCCTTCCAGGATGCATCTCCACTGTACATCTCGGGTTTCAGATTTCGACGTTGCACGTGAGACCAGTCCCCGCCACCAGTCTCACGTGGAGGCGATTCCGGCCGTTCACCACCATGAACAGGTGATCGGAAAGTTACTTCAGCATCAGAACTGATGTCGTGCTGTTCAACTGTTTCTTCTCCTAAATCCATATTCTCTGTTTTGGATGTGAATGTTCGACTGTAAGCCTCGCACTGTAAGCGTATATGTAATTATGATACTTCACGAAGGTTCACGATGACAACTTTACACAATCTAGAATACAGCTATCCCAGAATGCAACAATCCCACCGCTGCCACCAATTGTAGCGGTTTTTACTGGGACTATGTCCCCCAATTTGTAAACTCGTATAACCACTAATGTTATTGAATGCTGCCACCACCTATTTTTCACATAAAATAGGAAAG
>JAVTVY010047180.1:0-23871 GCA_036873755.1 Hanleya hanleyi | reverse complement strand
ACTCATCACGGACGACGCCTGGATTTTAAGAGTTTTGGAGAAAGGCTTCCTGTTCAGTTTTCATTCCTTTCCCAAACTCATCGCTTGGCCACGCCCATCCCGCCTGCCAGTTTCCGCAGGTCACTTGCAGACTCTTCTGTCATCGGTCACCACGTTCATCGACAAGGGAGCTGTCAGGGAGTTACCTCGGACAGAGGTCAGTTTAGGTTTTTACAGCCACGTATTTCTGGTACCCAAGAAAGACTCGCTCCAGATGCGGATGGTGATCGACCTAAAAGTGTTAAACAAGTTTCATCTCATCACCCCTCCTCATTTCAAGATGCCTACTGTTTCATCGATTCGGGCCCGCATACATCATCGGGATTGGCTGGCCTCAGTCGATCTGCAGGACGCGTATCTTCATATCCCAATTCATCCACGTCATCGTCGTTATCTCCGCTTCGTTATCAACGAACGTCGCTTTGAATGGCAGGTCCTCCCGTTCGGGGTCAACATCGCCCCTTGGTTGTTTACCCGGATTACCTCTCCTGTCATGGCATTTCTACACCTGCGAGGTATTCAAATAGAGGTTTATCGACGACATCCTCCTATGGGCGGCGGACGAGTCCCGTCTCAACGCGCAAGTCCAGTTCACGCTTCTGGTGTTACGTCATCTAGGATTCGTCCCTCATCCTCTCAAGTCAGAGTTAGTCCCGGCTCAAGTTCGCCGATACATCGGCGCAGTATTCGATACTTATCATCAACTGGTATACCCTCCGGAGGATCGTTGGGACAAAATTCAGCTGTTGATCCGAAAGTTTTTGTCATCAACGTCACGGACACGTCAACAGTGGCAAAGTTTGGTAGGTTTGCTCACTTCCACACAGGACCTAACTCATTACGGCCGACTACAGGTGCGTCCTCTACAGTATCATCTGTATCCTTACCTACAGACACCTTCCATCAATCCAGCGGTGCCGGTATTGACCTCTCTACATCCATATCTGGTCTGGTGGCAGTCCCGGCACAACGTCATGCAGGGGGTTCCATTCCGCTTTCCGGCCCCGAGTCATCATCTGTACACCGATGCGTCCGAGACCGGTTGGGGAGCCCATCTGGACGATTTGGTGGTATCCGGCAGATGGTCAACGTTGGATGCCAGTCTTCACATCAACCTTCTGGAGATGAAGGCAGTCATCCTAGCGGTTCAACATTGGAGTCAACGTCTCATGAACTCGTCTCTCCTCATAGCGACGGACAATTCCACGGTCATTGCGCACATCAACAAGTTGGGTACCACCCGATCGCTACCAATGTTTCGTCTAGTATGGGATCTGTACGAGTGGGCTCTCATTCATCATTGTCATCTCCACGCCCGCCATGTTCCGGGTCGGCTCAATGTCTTAGCGGACAGCTTATCTCGTCCGGACACCGTTCTTCAGACCGAGTGGCAACTTCATCCGGAGGTGTTCCAGCAGATCTCCACCATCTGGGAGTCCCCACTGATCGATCTGTTTGCTACGAGGAACAACGCCCAGTTGACCCTGTTCGTCAGTCCGATTCTGGATCCTCAAGCCTTCGCCATCGACGCCCTGTCAATCATCTGGGACAACTTCCTAGCTTATGCCTACCCACCGATGGCCCTAATTCTGGAAGTGCTTCAAAAGATTTCTCGTCACGACTGCATAATCCTGCTCGTAGTGCCGTGGTGGCCTCGTCGCCAGTGGTTTCCGGTTCTGATCCCGCTTCTCACTGCTCCGCCTCGTTGTCTACCAGTTTGGCCCAGTCTGTTACGACAACCGCACGGGATTCTTCATCACAACCCGCGGTGGCTCAACCTACACGTTTGCAGACTATCCAGAGTGCACTCGCAGTCCAAGGGTTTTCAGCAGAGGTTGCGCGAACGATGGTCTCAGCCAATCGATCTTCCACATCGCAGCTCTATCAGGCGAAATGGGCCTATTTCGTCTCCTGGTGCCGAGAACATGATGCCGATCCCGACTCTGCCTCTGTTTCCCTAGTAGCTGACTTCCTCCTTCATCTTCATCGTGATAAGAAGTTTCAAATCAGCACCATTGAGGGGTATCGATCTGCTCTGGCTAGGGTATTACGTCTTACCTCCGGTACAGACATTAGTCTAAACGATTATATCTCTGCGCTCATTCGCGCCTTCGCGTTACAGTCTCGCCGTACTCGCCAACTGTTACCGAAATGGGATATCGGTGTGGTTCTGTGTGCTCTGATTCGTCCGCCCTTTGAACCCTTAGAATCCGCTTCTATTAAAGCTGTGTCTTATAAGACTGCCTTTTTGGCGGCGTTTGCTTTAGCGTCTAGAGTGTCTGAACTTCATGCCCTTGAAAGATCTTCTATGACCTGGACGGCGGATTGGTCGCGCATTTCTTTTCGGCCCATTCCGGAGTTTATCGCCAGAAATGAGTCTGTTCGTTCAGGTCCGTGCGCTCATCGTTCGTACTCCATTCCTGCGTTGTCAGACTTCGTGCATGGTCTCGAGGACGACCTTTTGTTATGCCCTGTTCGAGCCATTCGCCACTATCTTACTCGTACCGATTCCGTTCGCGGCTCTCGGCGCCTGTTATTTCTGTCTCTTCGTCCGTCGGCTTTGCATGACATTACGAAAAATACCATCGCCGCGTGGTTGAAGAAAACCATTAAATGGTCTTATCAATTGGCCATAGACGCTCCCCCTCTGTTGTCGACTGCCTCTTCTCATGAGATTCGCGCCATTGCCACGTCATGGCCGTTATGGAAGAACCTGTCCCTCCTTGACATTGTCCAGTCTTGTGCCTGGACGGCGAACTCCACGTTCACCAATTTCTATCTGAGAGATATGTCAGTCCAGTCAGATAGCATGACCACGCTTGGGCCGCTCATAGCCGCCCAACACGTGGTCAAGTAAATTTTGCAAAAAGGGAGGGGGGGGCGGCATTTTGGATCATCGCAGCAAATCTGCAACTTGCTGTATCATCTCATCTCGTTCTCAATTATATCATTAGTCCACATTATCTTGATCATATATGAAGGAAGTTATAAAGTCAGATGGACGGCCTTGGACCTTTCATCATCAACCTAAGATGTATCATCATTCTAGATGCCTGACACTATGGTGAGTGTATTCCTTACCCTAACTGCGGTTTTGCTTGTGTCTTTCAGGTTGAATCTGATTTCCTTCTGGATGATCTCAGCTGCGTCACCTACGCCCAACTCACAAGACAAGTTGGACGTAAGACGATTGTGGACTGAGAAGGGTTCTATGGTGTAATGGTTGGCACTCTGAACTCTGATTCCAGCGGTCCGAGTTAACGCAGATCTCGGTAGAACCTCCATGGTGTGGCTTGGCTCCCTTTAAGCCCGGACAGTTATGCTTCACCCGAAGCTTATAGGTACAGCCAAGTACCTGCATGTATGTTCCCACTGTGGCCGAAGCCCCAAGAGTTTCATACAAATGCCTACCAAGAAGACCTACAGCCTTAGTGGCAAAGGATTCTGACATCTTGGTAGAGTTGCTACCACACCACGAGCACAGCTACATGGATGTAGACATGCAAGATAAGTACAACTGTATCTTATCCACATTTTAACCTTTTACGTCTTTGACCAGGGTTTCAATTGTTGATTATTGATGTCTCATGCTTATACCCATGTCTGTGTCTTCCCAGCGGTTACTTAGCCTGCTTTTGAATCTACTACATGGCCGAGGTTCCCTCCTCCATATGTTGGTACTGAGGCATTGAAATTAAAGCAGGTTTACGATTTAGGAAGCAAATATTAAACATTTATAAACAATGTTTCTATTTGTTACTAAATCAAACCTGCTTTAATTTAATGGGCCCTCCCGTCCGTCCCCTCGTACCGCGGCCTGGTTCACTACTGGTCTCGGTTTGTTACAATGAGAAAGAGGGCGAGAATGGGCTGGCTCTGGCTTATATAGTAACCACGTTGGGAAGAGTGAGAGCTCTCCTAGGGGCGGATAACTCTCTCCTAGGGGAGTTAATTTTTAGTTTACTTCCGTTTTCTACGTTTGATTGTGCACTTTAATGGAGATTAAAGGCATTGAAATTAAAGCAGGTTTGATTTAGTAACAAATAGAAACATTGTTTATAAATGTTTAATTTTTCATTGGACTGGAGAGAAAATTAGATGAAATTCTAGCCAATTATACAGCTTTTGTCTTTGTGTGATATAGATGTACAGATGAGGGAGGAACGTTGAAGGTAACTGAGAAGAAGACAGGACCTCTGGAAAAATCTGATCTCAACACAAAGGTGAGTTCAGTAATAGGTCCAATGGATCAAGGGGAAGCATCCAGTTTGAAGCAAAA
This sequence comes from Hanleya hanleyi, assembly GCA_036873755.1. Taxonomy (NCBI): domain Eukaryota; kingdom Metazoa; phylum Mollusca; class Polyplacophora; order Lepidopleurida; family Hanleyidae; genus Hanleya; species Hanleya hanleyi. Next base: position 19,553 of record JAVTVY010047180.1, on the reverse strand, counting down.
TATACCTCATGTTGTCTTGCTGAATTGCCAGGCCCATCCTTCTGAGTTAGCCCTCCCTTCTTACTAAGTTAGCCCTCTCATCTTACTGGGTTAGCCTGCCCATCTTGCGGAGTTAGCCCTCTCATCTTGCTAAGTTAGCCCTCTCATCTTGCTAAGTTAGCCCCCTCATCTTACTGAGTTAGCCTTCCCATCTTGCGGAGTTAGCCCTCTCATCTTGCTAAGTTAGCCCTCTCATCTTGCTAAGTTAGCCCTCTCATCTTACTGAGTTAGCCTTCCCATCTTGCAGAGTTAGCCCTCTCATCTTGCAGAGTTAGCCCCCTCATCTTACTGAGTTAGCCCTCCCATCTTGCAGAGTTAGCCCCCCCATCTTACTGAGTTAGCCCTCCCATCTTGCAGAGTTAGCCCCCTCATCTTACTGAGTTAGCCCTCCCATCTTGCTAAGTTAGCCCCCTCATCTTACTGAGTTAGCCCTCCCATCTTGCTAAAGTTAGCCCCCTCATCTTACTGAGTTAGCCCTCCCATCTTGCTGAGTTAGTCTCTGTAATGTTACTGAGTTAGCCCCCTCATCTTGCCGAGTTAGCCCTCCCATCTTGCTGAGTTAGTGCCCTCATCTTGCTGAGTTAGTGCCCTCATCTTGCTGAGTTAGTGCCCTCATCTTGCTCAGTTAGTCCCTCTAATCTAGTTAGCCCCCTCATCTTGCTGAGTTAGCCCTGTCATATCTTACTGAGTTAGCCCTCTCATCTTACTGAGTCATAGCCCATCCCATCTCTCTGAGTTAGCTCGTAATATATTACTGAGTCCCTCTCATTCTCCAGAGTTAGTCCGTATTTGTCTTCTCGTGTTTATTTGCTTGGTGCTCGGCACTAAGAGTATAGATCATTGACTTGTTGATTTGAGTACATGTATCGTGTCTGCCTAATCACTATCATGACTATTTTGTTGACGTATTGCTGAATGTGACATTAAATTTAGTTCACTCTCTCTCATTTCTGTCTATGACTGCATTACATGTAATATACTCTGCAGTGTTTTGTGATTGTACATATTGTACATACTTGTATATTTTCTGGAGGGCCTCCGGGAAGAACAGTTTTTGCAACTGACAGAGTAACCCTCGTTAAATAAAGATATATCGGTGAGCCAACTTGATAAAAAGGCGGCACGAAGACCACTACAGCACCATCATCATATCTATGAAATACTGTTGAGCAATGTTAAATGCTACTCGCACTCATTTGTAATTGTTTGTTACAGGATTGTTACATCATAGATAATGGTGTAGCTGGTATTTGGGTCTGGGCAGGGAAACAATCTTCAAAGACGGAACGGAAAGAATCCATGCGTAATGCTTTGGTATGTTGATATCAGAATTATTATAAACCACTTATGGGGATATCTGCCTATCCTGCATTAATGTACTATAACGGTGAACATGCCTTGGAGAGCAGCATCATCTGAACGCATGGCACAAACATACGTAGACACTTCTGTATGTAGTCATGCGGTAACGGGTGATATCTGACTAGTATATTAGGGCGTTTCCCTTATGATCCCGTCCGATTGGTCCCGTGAGATCCAACATCGGCACAATCACATTCATAGAATGAAGATACACCTCTAGAAAGCAATGGATTTAAATGATGCCTTTGTGGGCCTCCAAGTGCCCCCATCACAAAATTTTTACTGTGAACTGCCGCCATTTTTTTTCTTTCAAATATGTTAGACCACTTGTAATGTGATTTTTCTTAAGAAAAACAAAGAAGCATGCATCATTAGTGTGAGAAATAAAATCGCTAATTCACAGAACTTCGGTTTGGTCTCGCGCGGAATCCCAGTCTAGCGCCTTGTGAAACTGACATGTCTGATGTCTGGGATTCCCAAATCAAAATATTGAAATACAGATAATTTCATTGGCTCGTTTAAATGGAGTGGACATGTGACTTAATGCTTGGGGAAGCTGACATCGGGCGACATACACGGTGAAAGAAGCCAATGAGCTAAGGGTAGTTATGTAATGAAATGGAAAATTCCCTTTGCTCGGTAAGATGGGGAGCATGCAGCATTGTAGTAAATATTTTCGTTCTTGTCCTACTACATTAAGAAAGGATCAGTATGCTTACTGTAGTGAATATTTTGGCAACCTCATTTTGGAAATGTTCCAGTTATCATGAGTTAACATATTGGAAGATATACTTTTTACCCCTCGGCCAAAATTTGGCCGAAGGGTATTGTCGTCGTCATGTACGTCTGTCCGTCCGTCTGTCCGTCTGTCCGTCACACCTTTCTCGTTACCAAGATATCTTCAGAACGACTTACCCTAGGCACACGAAACTTGCAGTGCACATCCGTATGCTTGTGACCCAGAACCCTATTGAATCTGGACCTGATTGGTTAAAAACTTTGGCGGCCATCTTTAATTTATGCGAAACCATCACAGCTTTCTTGTTACCAAGATATCTTTAGAACGACTTACCCTAGGCACCCCAAACTTGCACTGCACATCCATATGCTCATGACCCAGAACCCTATTGAATCTGGACCTGATTGGTTGGAAACTTTGGCGGCCATATTTAATTTATGCGAAATCATTAATCTTGTGTATCTTAGGTATCATTTCTCTGTTCAGTGTGAAACTTGGTATAGATCATCGATGCATCAAGAAACTTCAAAGGAATGACCAAACCAGTTGCCCTGATTCGGTGAAAACCTTGGTGGCCATCTTTAATTTATGCAAAATCTTCAATGATATATATCTCTGATACCACTCAAGTGTTCTATACGAAACTTGGTATACAGCATCGATGTATCAAGAGATCTGCAATGTATAGCCACATCAGTTCCTCTGAGTGGCGGGAAGGATGGGCGGCCATCTTTAATTTATGGAAAATCATTAATGATCTCTATCTCTGATACTGTTCGAGTGCTCGATGTAAAATTTGGTATATATCATCGAAGCATCAATAGACTTACGACAGTTCTGGCGTTTCTGATTGGGCGGAACCTTGGCGGCCATCTTTAATTTATGCAAAATCTTCAATGATATATATCTTTGATACCATTTCAGTGTTCTATATGAAACTTGGTATCCAGCATCGATGTATCAAGAGACTTGCAATGAATAACCACATCGGTTCCTCTGAGTGGCGGGAAGGATGGGCAGCCATCTTTAATTTATGCGAAATCATTAATGATCTATATCTCTGATACGGTTCCAGTGCTCGATGTAAAATTTGGTATACATCATCGATGTATCAATAGACAGTTCTGGTTTTTTCTGCTTGGGCGGAAACCTTGGTGGCCATCTTTAATTTATGCAAAATCTTTAATGATGTTTATCTTTGATACCATTTCAGTGTTCTATATGAAACTTGGTATACAGAATCTATGTATCAAGGGACTTGCAATGAATAACCACATCAGTTTCTCTGAGTGGTGGGAAGGGTGGGCGGCCATCTTTAATTTATGCGAAATCATTAGGGATCTCTATCTCAGATAATTTTCAAATGTTCGATGTAAAATTTGGTATACATCGTCGATGCATCAACAGATTTATGTAATGAATACCGGTTTCTCTGATTGGACGGAAACGTTTGAGGCCATTTCTAATGGCAAAATTTTTCATAATCTGTATTTGTTACTTGACTGCTTGGTGTTCCTGAAGTCTTGTTTTAAATTGAATACATTATGAATGGCTGGCGCCCAGAGCCGAGGGGTTTTCAGATGCGCAGCTTCGTATTGTCATTTAGAAAGAGATCATATAACAGCATTTTCATTATTTTGGGATTGCACTTCCTTAGTATAACACAGATTCTAGTGCTGAAAATTGGTCGAGTCCCAAAATTGGTCGAGGCAGGATTCGAACCAGCGGCCCATATTTCCCCACATTAATGCATAGGGAGATATGGGATTATATGACCTACTGATTAGGTCCAAAAACTGGACTGCTGTTCATTGATGCATGTCCAAAATCTGTCCATTGGTATTGATTTAATGTGGGACAGGTGGATTGATCAGTACTCAGCTCGACTCCTGGATCTTGCTGTTACAAGCATCTAGTCCGTCATTCATTATACAGCCGTCGTCCATTAAAGAATATTCGCGTATTGGTCCATCAAAAGGGCCAATGACATGCATAACGTATGAAATTGTGACCGCTTCTTGACTGACCCTAGAGGTGCTGAGTAGCTGTACTGTAAGGGTTCAAATCGCCAATTCAGCGAAGTGTACACTCAGCCTCTAATCGAACTCGGCTAGAATAGGTAGGTAGGCTGAGCCAATATTTGACCCTGAATGTAGTGATTGATGTTGAGAATTTACGATGACAATGCTTTATTTCCAACTTCTATGCATATTAATAACTATAACTGTGAAATATTAAATATTCCCTAAACCTACATTCATCACATTGATTGTATATTTGCAGGGTTTTATCAATAAGAAAGAGTACCCCAGCAGCACACCTATCACTCGAGTAGTTGAAGCAGGAGAACCATTAGAATTCAAATGTTTATTCAAAGTTTGGCCGGAACCTCCAGCCTCTGGAAAAGTCTACATTAAAAATAGAATCGGTTTGTATTCAAAACATCAATTCATAATCAATTATTTATTATTTACTTTCTCATTAGTAAGTGGAATGGACTAATTTATGTACACTCTAAAAATTAAGTGTTATACATTTAACCATGGTAACCATCATGTTTTGGTTTTGCTTGCATGTAAAGTAAAACTTGTTTTCGTTAGCTAATGTTGTGTTGTTGGTTTGGACTTTCTGAGTGGATGGTCAAACTAGCTGTTTATTTATTTGGTGGAAGATAAACCTGTGTTATATGGGAGGTTTTAATATTGAGTGTATTTACTTGGCACAGCACACGTCTTGGGAGTCTTGTCATTGTTCATGTTGTTGGAACAGAGTTAAAGTTTGATATTTTCCTAGCTAATATCTGTTTCATTATTCTTGGATTTTAAGTTGTTTGGAGACATTTTCCAGTTGTTCAAGATTTAAAGAACACTTTCTCATTTCAATATTAACTTGACAAAAAATCCTTGATAATTACATATGACTTGGAAAATACTAGGCTTAGACTTTCCAACAAACTGGATGAATTTTAGCAAAGTTGCAAAACTGTTCATTGCATGAAAAATTTTGGCTCTCCAGAATGATTAAGCGATCAATATCCCAACAAAGGCAAGCTTGCCAGGATACAATGTACTAGTTAAGGGCTGTTCCAGAAAAAAGTACATGGGGGGGACAGAAGGCACTTTATTTTTGCCCCCATTACCCATGTAATGAAATATAATTTCACCCCCACCACCCATATTATTAAATATAATATGTAACCAACATAAATGCCATTATGTTTATCCATCAGGCAACCACCCATGTAATTATATAACTCTTTTACCCCACGACCCATACGCAAATATATAAAGTGCCTTCTGTCCCCCACCATGTACTTTTTTCTGGAACAGCCCTAACTATTAAATCTCTCTCAAAGCCTGGTGTGCTGTGAACTCGTGTAAATCCTTCAATCATTCGATCACAGGAAGTGAAAATGTCCCATCATAAATTCAGGTGGGTGATCAGATTTTGTTAGAACAAGAAGTTTTCCAAAATCGGATAATCCAATATTTCTTGGTGAGTAGACAAGATCGCGAACTGACTTGTCACCTAGTAATTCCTGGACAGAACCAGTCACATTAACAGAACAGCGGCCATATTTCTGTCTGATACAGCGGCCATATTTCTGTCTGATTTTATTCGATTCACCATCTTGTCTACAGTACCAAGACACTTGGGGAGCTTCTTGAAATTAGGGCTTGAGTTCCTTGAAAAGAATGGCATATGCTGGTTATCCAAATGGGATACACTATGCCCAGTGTAGTGTTCTGATCAGCATGGATAGGAGTTCCAATTGGAATGGCATATGCCATTTCCTCTGGTCTATTGTATGGCCAGCCATATGCCATTCTTTCTTTGGTGAGTTTGAAAATGGATGCCAGGGAGTTCCTAAGAGTTCCAACTCGGCACACCTTGTCACACCGTTTGGAATGCCTTATGCCATCTGTTAGTGTGCCCTAATTTCAAGAAGCTCCCTTAGTACCATTGTAGTTGGAATTTCTTTGTATTTGGGGGTGATCGTATTTTAATTGGGCGGTTGAATTATTAGGGGATTTACCGTATATGTACGGGAGCGAGCAGTCAAGACTTGTTTTATCCCTACCAGGCTTGTGGTATTTGGGAGATGTTCGAGTCTGCGGGGCCATTTTGCCACCCACCCACTCTAAATATTGAAATTTACCACACTCTACCTTTGGGTCAAGCTCGATCATAACAACTTTAAGATGGTCGCTCTGATGGCATCAGAAAGCATGACGGATGATGTTCTTTTTCAAGAAGTCATTCTTTGGTTGTTATTCCTTCACAAAATCTGTATGATAATTTAGTAAATAATAATCTGATGTGAAATATGTTTTGCCGGCTTTTATCCTCCGAAAAGCAGAAATTTTTAAGAAAAATGTCAAAAACATCACTTTTCTGATACCCCCCTTCCCCACATGGTCGCCATTTTGAATTTCGCCCATGATCCTCTGCTAAGGACGTTGTGCAGATAGGCTCAAATTTACCACAATATACTACAAAGTTACAGAATCTCAGCTGTCATTTTTTTTTGGAGATAGGATAGAATTCTGGAGATAGCATAGAAAGTTTGGTAGACCTGGTAGGGTTAAGTATATGGATCTGTATTATTTTTAACTGTAATATTTATGTCCCTGACATGTCTGATTATAAGTAAATATGTACAAGCTAATTATCTAAAATATAACAGATTAACTATTAATATGGGTCAGACTGCTTGCTTAATTGTCTTTCCATATGAATTAAATGCGCTCTATTTATGAGTACCCACAATGCAGTTCATGCTCTGTATGAAATCCCTGAAATCATGAGGAAATACACTTTTCTGCTCATATTGAGAGCCAGTTGTCCACAGTTTTGGTTCAATACCTCTGGTTGCTGTAAACCGGCATATGCCATTCCTATCGAGGAACTTTTGCCCTAATTTCAAGAAGCTCCCTAAGCAGGGAGGCGTGGCCAATGCATTCTAGCTAATTTAATCTGAGGGTGCAGGATCCATTGTGATCACCAGTGTTTGTAGAGTCAAAATTCAAAAAAAATTGTTGTTTTGGTTAGGTTTTTGCTAGGGTATGTTTGTTTGGGTCATCGTCGCCGTGTGACCAATAAGGTTAGGCGCGACGTTTGTAAACTTCAAACAACCAACCAACCAATCTAAGGATGCAGATTTTATTTCATTTGCATCCTATGTGAAAATGATTCTACATGTACATTGCATTATGCATTCTGGGTAATTGCTAACTCATTATGTGTGTTAACGCTGTTTCTAATTTGATTTATTTGTTGTTTGGTATTTCTGCATGCTCTGTCTGGTCTGCTATGGTGTCGTCGTTCATTTCATCACCGTTTATGTACACGATTGCTATGGTTACCATGTTTGGTGTTTGCATGTTCGTCAACATTTCATCCTGCATCTAGCCGAGTGTAAGTCGCACATGTTTTTGTTAAGCACAAAAATCTTGAAGATATAATCAGACTTGAGCATTCTAACAAGCTATGCCAGTGGAAATATACTAAAGGTTAGGGTGATTCCGCTCTCTAAAATGGAGGTAAAAAAGGTCATTTTTGATCAGTTTACATAATGAATTCAGCAAAATCCGCCCGAGGCGCTCACAGACATATCTCCATCAACTAGAATTAAAAAAAAAAAATTGTCATTTGTCTGATTTGCATAATAATAGACCAAACATCTGTGGCGCTGTTTAAACAACGTTGCCTGGTTCTTCAAATAGCGAATTAATATTAGGACATGGAACAACAGATAGATTAATGCACCTGAAGTTTTTGAGCATTGGTTAAGAAGGAATCAGAAGTTATTGAGCAAAAATGACCTTTTTTACCTCCATTTTAGAGAGCGGGATCACCCTAACTGATGTAAGCATTGCAAACATCTCCCACCGCCCCCCGACCCAGTATGCCTCAGTGATCAGCCGAGCGAATTATTGAACACCATCAATGAAACATTCATGACAACAGTTACCATTGGTTACAATAATGTTTATTGGCATGTTTAATGTCCGGATGATTATGTCTTCAATGAATTATGCCTGTGATAACAATTTTAATGTTAATAATTATATCTGCTTCAAATTGTCAGTGTTTAATCTTAAATCAAGGCCTTGTTATATCTGCTTCAAAATATCATTGTTTTTATCTTAAATCAAGGCCTTGTTATATCTGCTTCGAAATATCATTGTATTAATCTTAAATCAAGGCCTTTTAAACAGTTATATCCGCTTCAAATTCATCAGTGTTTTAATGTTAAATCAAGACCATGTTATATCTGCTTCAAATCATCACTGTATTACTCAATGCCTTTTCCTTGTCAAAATTTATGGAATTCTGGGATCTGTACATCGATACATCAAGAGAGGATTATGACGGGGGGAAATTTTGGGGGTCATTTCTAATTGCAAAATTTTTAATAATCTGTCTATTTGTCACTTGACTGCTTGGTGTACCTGATGTCTTCAAACTGGTATGATTCAAATAGAATACATTATGGATGGCTGGCACCCAGAGCCGCGGGGTTTCCAGATGCGCAGCTTCGTATTTTGCATTTTGATAAAATTCCACAGAGTTATGGCCCTTCATCGGTATTCTCATGGCATCACTTTCTGCTTGTTCAGAACGTTTGATAACTTCTCTCTTGCTCTATGTTTGTTGAGTTGTATTATAGAATAATCTTGTTCTATTTCGCACAAAGTTTGTGAATATATGAGGATATGTTGACAGATGCTGGGTCCATTTAAGTTGACTGCTTTGTTGAGTATTAATAACTGATTTAATACATCCACACAGCTAAGACCGTGCAGACCAAATTTGATGCCTCTACACTCCACAGTAACCGAGCTCTGGCTGCAGAAACACAGATGGTTGATGACGGGTCAGGAGATGTCGAGGTCTGTATATTTATACCAAGTCATGATATAATAAATGTAATTGTAATGTTCTTTCATGCAAGTAAAATGAAAATAGTTATCTCCAATGTTATGTTATTATCTCGCTTGATGTGTTACGTGCATCTCCCTTGATCTGTCATCTTATGCAATGTATTCCCCTCTCCATCTGTTTTTATCTCCATCTGTAATTTCTTCCTTGATCTGTATTTTCTCCCTCTAATATTCTCACCTCAGATCTAGTATTATCTCCCTTGATCTGTATTATCTCCCTTGATCTATTATTTTCTGTGATCTGTATTATTGCCCTTGGTCTGTATTAATTCCCTTGATCTGTCATTTATGTGGTCCCCTGTCTCATTTATCTGCCTTGACCTGTATTATCTCCCTGGATCTGTTAATTTCTTAGATCTGTCATGTTATGTGTCACTCCATCAGTATTATCTCCCTTGCATTTATATCCCTTGATCTGTATTATCTCCGTTGATCAGTATTATCTGCCTTGATCTGTATTATAGCGCTTGATCTGTACTATCTCCCTTGATCTGTCATGTTACATGTTTACCACTGTATTATCTCCCTTGATCTGTCATGTGTTTTTACATCTGTATTATGTTTTGTTTTAAACTTATTTTATTGCATTTTAACAAAAGGATTGGGGACAAGTTCTTTCAACTTATTTTCCCCTCTCCGAATACAGGTTAAGTAATACAAAATAAAGCAAACGAGAAAACCTTATATTAACAATGTATATAAACAATATAAATATATATATATATCTAAGACTTCGTTTTGTTATACATGAGTATGTTGATTACTCATTTTAGAGTCATTAGCAAAAATATATAGAGGCCGTATACGCACCTGTTGGTGTCTTTGGTGTTTACTACTAACGACGGACCGTGGACTTTTCCATTGTAATAAACTTAGATTAATCGAATCTTTGACTGTCTTTAATAAATTTTTGGACAGAGCTTAATATTTTGGTGTTATTAGAAACAGAAAGGGATGGACTACCCCACAACATTTGGTGAACGGTAGTATTAAGCGGGATATTATCAAATAGTTCCGTTCTAAGGTCTTCGAAAAGTGGGCAGTAAATTAAAAAATGTTCAGTATTTTCAGTTCGTTCCCCGCAAGAGCAGTGTCCGTTTTCATGAAGGTTTACACGATGTAAATCTGCGTTCAGTTGGCTGCAGCCGTGACGTAATTTTGTGTAAAGTATGTCTAGTTTTCTAGATCCAAGAGGGTGGTATGATAGTGGTAGATTTCTGTTCGAGAGTTTGGACTTAAATGAATTATAGGATGTAGAGTTTCTTGTCTCCAGTGTCAGATTGTTCCACTGGTTAATGACAGATGGGATAAACTTTTTAAAAAGTGTTAGGCGTGATCTTGGTATGACATAATTGTTGGCATTTCTAAGACGATGGTGTTAATTCACCAACAAGAGGAGTGACCAAGTTTGTTAATCTGTATTATCTCCCTTGATCTGTACTCAGGTTCCTGTTGCTTCAATGCATTTTGCTGAGAAGCAACAGGAACTTGATAATATGATGTCTAGCACTGTAATATCACTTGTCTTTATTGCACCATGTAAGCGTCCTGTCTGTGTCTTGTGCGCTGTCCTCAGTGTTTTATAGGGTGGATGGAGGGTGTCTGGTTCCATGCTGCTTCAAGGATTTCTTCTTTGAAGTAGCAGGAACACAAATGGGCTGGGTGGTGCTTAGTTGTTTCCTCGTGATATAGCTGAAATATTGTTGAAAGCGACGTTAAATTCTATTCACTCACTCACCCCTTGATCTGTATTATTTTCCTTAATTGGTGATGTTATGTGTTCCCCTGTTATCTCCCTTGATCTGTAATATCTCCCTACAGATCTACAGTCTTCTCACCACAGATCTGATATTTTCTCTGTTGTATTTCAGATTTGGAGGATAGAGAATTTTGAGATGGTCCCATTAAAGGGGAATTATTATGGCCAGTTTTACGGAGGAGATTGTTACATTGTTCTATATAATTACACCGTGGGTGGCAGAGAAAATTCTATAATCTATTATTGGCAGGTGAGTGGAGATTGGTCATTTTTGTGTGCTTTATATTCTGGAGCAGCAGAAATTCTATGATTTATCATTGACAGGTGAGTGAAGATGGAAAGTCTTTGTGTGATACCACTCTTGAATATTCAGCCCTCATAATTAGCAAATATCTTGTGGTATGAAACCAGACTCAGTGGCGCCACATTTAGGCGGATTTTGCTGAAATGCAATACCAACCAATGTCTTGTCACAAGGAATGCATTTGCCAAATTTCGAAGGAATCCGAGAAAGCATTTGGAAGTTATCGCTTGCGAAGTATTTGAACCTACATCTATGGACACGATGAAGCGAGATGCATTTTAAAGGGGGCAATAATTGACATTTAACAACATGTAAAAATTTGCAGAGGTTAACTCTTCCTGCCACAGCAATTACCATGCCGATAGCTGAATGTCGTGACAAATAGTGAAGCTGAATAATTATTTGATGTCAATAGAGAAGAGATTGATGTTTCAGGTCTGCATTTCGAGCTGGTCTATGGAAATAATTAATGAATCAGTAAATGGAAGGTAACTAATTTGCATGTTTAACCCAACAGAAATCACAGTTGTTCAAGATCCTCCATGAACCAAATAATTTGACAAATATTCTCACTGAATTAGAATTATTATTGCAATATTTCCTAATAATTCAATTCAATCATCCTCAATTTAGGGGACAACATTCAATCGGTGGTCTTAATAAATTTGATCACCTTCAAAAATCATCAAAATAACGAATAGAAAATGGATTTTATGAATATTTTTGAACCATATTGTCAACTTCCAATTCTAATAAATTTGATCGCCCTATATTTTAGGTTGAGAAGTTTCACTTCCTGTGATTGAATAATTAGAGTGATTAACCTTACGTTGCTGTACAGATTATATTTCATGAAGGACGCTGGTTCCTGAATAACATTTCCTTATTATATCTAGGGTTTAAAATCAACGGCAGATGAAAGAGGGACATCGGCTCTCAAAGCCATAGAACTGGACGAGAAACTGGGAGGGAGAGCCGTTCAGGTGAGAACAAGTGTCCTATTTCATTGGCTGGATATTTTCCCAATTTTCTTCACAAGCCAATCAAAATACTGTATTTCTTTGCATAAATTTGAAGCGGACAAAATATCCCATGATGCACTGGGGTTTATATAGAAATCCACTGGCGATTGATTGGTCAATTCAAATTTAGGAAAAGAAATCTAGTATTTTGATTGGCTTGTGAAGGCAGGCTGTGTGATATTATAGAGTTATACCATGAAGCAATGATTGTCCAAATTTTAATAGTGAGGTAGTTTTCTTATCAACTTTCTGATTAGCCAATTTGATTTGAAATCCCTGATGAAGGAGGGCATACTGCAATGTGCTACTAGTATAGACTCTCTGCTGTCAACACTATTTATGTATGATTCACAGATCTTTACTTCTGTTTGCAAATGTCTATTTAACTCAGACACAATAAGATCTTCAAAGTTACTTGGATTTCTGGTATATTGAAAGCCACAGGGATACTTAATTCCCGATTATTGCGGTATAGCCAATGTTAAAGCTTTTACCCGGTACCTAACCTTGACTCAATGTCACACGGTCAATGATGTCATTTCTTGGCTAAAGAGTTCTATCTCGGGACAGTCCTGTTCTGACCTATGACCTGAAGGCCCTTAGCATCTCCAAAACCAGCGGGAACGCTGCATTAATCTCCAGAACCCATGGAAGAATCTTGTGTCCCAGTTCCTGTGTTTCACATTATCATCTTGGTCTCATGTTTCAGGTTCGAGTTGTTCAGTACAAGGAGCCTCCACATTTTATGGCTGTTTTCCGGGGAAGAATGATCATATTCCAGGTAAAGTATCCACAAGTTTCATAATAAAACTGTCTGTATAATATCTTAGTTACCGTACCTTTGCAGCTAGGATTCTGAAAATTGGGCATGATATACCCTGTATAAAGCAGATGTGCACTGGCCTACTCTTTTCTCTGGATGCCCTGTTTACCCTCTGCTTGTCTGGTTTGTCCCTCTATCAGTGTGTGGAACTTGGTCCTGGACAATGTCATAATGTCTTATTATGACAACAGACATCCCATACAATTGAGTGCAAACTGGTCAATTAAGTCTGTTGGTTTTTTGGTGGTGGAGGGGGTACAGCATAACAATCTTGTAATGCTTTGTTCTAGAGTTACTATTACAGTAGAATACTCAATTAAATGCACACATTTTGTTTCTGAATTTGAGGTTTGCAATACGAAAATTTCTGGACTGTGATGGAAAGAGCATTTGCTCCTGTCCAGTAGGGGCATTTTGAGTCATGGAGGATAAAAATCCTTACAATCTATCGCTTTACAGCAACATGATATTGCCTTGTTCAAAAGTTAGATATGATGACAGCATCATGCCTTCCACAAAGGACATTTCGCTTGATATTAATGACACAATCAGGCGTTAAAATAGTAAATGTCGCACTGAAAGTTGATGTCCAAATGCAAAATCAGTCTTGCCAATGAGCCCAAAGTTCTTGGAATTGCCATTTGCTACACTGTTTCAGTGACACCCTATCTCTTTGTCATGTTATTGAGTTACATATTTTGTCTCCCGCCCTCTTTTCCAACTCGAGCCTCCACTGGCAGGCAAACGCAAATTACTCGTACAGTGACAGTTTGAAGACTTTCACTATTAAATATAAGCATCTAGTCTGACATTCAGTAATTGGCCGGCTACCAATATTGAGAGCTAGGTTTTATACACTTTATTATATCATTGTATATTCTCATGTTGTTTTAGGGAGGTAAGGCAGGCTGGGGTAAAAAAGACTTTGAAGATGCTCAAACTGATGGGAATGAAGAGGAAAATGACTTTGGTCCCGGTGACACCTACATGCTACAGGTGCGAGGGACGTCGATGCTCAACACCAAGGCTGTACAGGTAAATCTTTGTATGAATGGAGGGACGTCGATGCTCAACACCAAGGCCGTACAGATAAATCTCTGTCTGAAGGGAAGACTGAACAAATTTGTTACAGAATGGGGCCAGGTTCATCTATCAGTCGGGTATTCACAAAATATAATATCAGCAAAGGCCCAGTTCCATAATATTCTTGAGTCGTGTTTATCCTAATTAGTATATGTTGTAGAATTTAGAGTTTTGTGCATATGTCCATCGTAGACAAAATTATTCATCACAAATTGTAAAGTGTATCAATAATTGATAAATAGTAGTAACAGATTGATTTATTATTAATAAATAGTCATAATGGTTATCTTACCATTTCAGGTTCCCATGAAATCCTCTTCGTTAAATTCCAATGATGTATTTGTGTTATTTGGGGCGAGATTCCTCTACATTTGGTGTGGTAAGGTCAGTATGTTAACATCCCAGTCTATTCTAGTCTCCTTATATCAGACCCTCTGACTGTACAGCTCACTATTTATAGTGTAACAAACCTCTGACTGTACAGCCCCCTGCTTACAGTGTACAACCTCTGACTGTACAGCCCCCTGCTTACAGTGTACAACCTCTGACTGTACAGCCGCCTAATACGGTGTAACAACCTCTGACTGTACATCCCACTACTTGCGGTGTAACAGGCTCTGACTGTACAGCCCACTACTTATGGTGTAACAACCTCTGACTGTACAGCCCACTACATATGGTGTAACATCCTCTGACTGTACAGCCCACTACTTATGGTGTAACAACCTCTGACTGTACAGCCGCCTACTTACAGTGTAACAACCTCTGACTGTACATCCCACTACTTGCGGTGTAACAGTCTCTGACTGTACAGCCCACTACTTATGGTGTAACACCCTCTGCCTGTACAGTCCCCTACTTATGGTGTAACAACCTCTGACTGGACAGCCCCCTACTTATGATGTAACACCCTCTGACTGTACAGCCCCCTACTTATGGTGCAACAACCTCTGACTGTACAGCCTCCTACTTACACAGTGTAACAACCTCTGACTGTACATCCCACTACTTGCGGTGTAACAGTCTCTGACTGTACAGCTCACTACTTATGGTGTAACACCCTCTGACTGTACAGTCCCCTACTTATGGTGTAACAACCTCTGACTGTACAGCGCCCTACTTATGGTGTAACACCCTCTGACTGTACAGCCCCCTACTTATGGTGCAACACCCTCTGACTGTACAGCCCCCTACTTACGGTGTAACAACCTCTGACTGTACAGCCCATTAATTAAGGTGTAGCAACCTCTGACTGTACAGCCCACTACTTAGGGTGTAACAACCTCTGACTGTGCAGCCCACTACTTATGGTGTAACAACCTCTGACTGTACATCCCACTACTGAAGGTGTAACACCCTCTGACTGTGCAGCCCACTGCTTATGGTGTAACACCCTCTGACTGTACAGCCCCCTACTTAAGGTGTAACACCCCTTGACTGTGTAGCCCACTACTTAGGGTGTAACAACCTCTGACTGTGCAGCCCACTACTTATGGTGTAACAACCTCTGAATGTACAGCCCCATACTTATGGTGTAACACCCTCTGACTGTACAGCCCACTACTTATGGTGTGACACCCTCTGACTGTACAGCCCACTACTTATGGTGTAACACCCTCTGACTGTACAGCCCACTACTTATGGTGTAACACCCTCTGACTGTACAGCCCACTACTTATGGTGTAACACCCCTTGACTGTGCAGCCCACTACTTATGGTGTAACACCCCTTGGCTGTGCAGCCCACTACTTCCGGTGCAACAACCTTGAGATTGTGCAGCCCACTAGTTACGGTGTATAAACATCCCCTGACTGTGCAGCCTCCTGCAATCTATCCAGGCCTTTAATGTGTCATGTTCACTAAGAACATTATCTGCAAGAGGTGGTTCTTTACCACTGACCTTGGCATGACGTCACATGGTCATTAATGTTGTTTGATCCAATATTAGAAATTGATGGAAATATTGGGACGTTAAACCTTAATTCTCTCTCTCTCTCTTTTTACTGACAACTGTGTGTTTTACATTACAGGGCAGCACCGGAGACGAGCGTGAAATGGCAAAAAGAGTGGCAGTTTTATCCAACAGGTATATCTGGATAGGTGAAAAAAAGTTTTAGTGTATAGTACATTAAATAGCATATACAGATGTGTGCCAAGTACACCTAATAATACACTGGAAGGTGTTTCAGAAAAGCTTTCTCTCATGATGATCTTCATTCATCTCGACTAGAAATTCTCCACTTTCACATCGCTCATTACTGTTCACATGGATCGTTACACTTCACAATACATTTCACATTATTCATTACGTTTCACATTACTTGCTATGTTTCACAATACTTGTTACCTTTCACAATATTTGTTACCTTTCATGATTCATTAGCTGTCACAAAACTCGTTACCTTTCACAATGCTCGTTACCATTCACATCACTCATTACCATTCACATTACTTGTTACCTTTCACAATATTCATTACCTCAGTATAACAATTCCACATTACTAATTATCTATCACACTGCTCATTACCTTTCTCATTACTCGTTACTTTCACAATACTCATTACCTTCCGCATTGCCTATTACCATTCACATTACTTGTTAACATTCACACTACTTGTTACTTTTCACAATGCTCGCGACCATTCACATTACTCGTTACTTTCACAATACTCATTACCTTCCGCATTGCCTATTACCATTCACATTACTCGTTACTTTTCACACTGCTCATTACCATTCACATTACCTTTCACCTCAGGGAACAAACTATGGTATTTGAAGGCCAGGAGAAGAAAGATTTCTGGAATGTTTTAGGAAAGAAGGAAGACTATGCCAGTGATAAAAGACTTCAGGTTAGTCCACCCAGTCTTTCTCCCTGTGATAAATGTCTATCCTCTGTTTTCCCAACCCATGAACGGATCATGCCAGAATGATCCACTTTCAATATGTGAAGAATTTGGGATGAAGGGGTTCATTTTGAAAATTTATTAAATGCATGACAAATGTACCTCTGCCCTTTTGGCTGCTAGTTAGCAGAAGTATGAATGGGGGCTTTATGGATGAGAAACCCCAGCATTTATGACAGTAGCTAAATCTCATCTCCCTGGCAGCTATGTAGGTTGCCTGCCCTTTTCCATGCCAGCTGTATAAAAATATGATTTAGGTGAAAATAGTTAGTATAATGAAGTGGTGAATTTGGTAGTTACCATCTCTACCAGGACAGTAGACCTCAAAAGCTTAGAATAAATATTGAAAATGTACAAATTTACAATTGAAATTTTATTCATCTTGAGTACCTCTCGGTACTGGCATCTTGAATTACCATTTTGACTTTAGTTCGGTTGCGAAATCAGCCAGCTGATAACCAGGATAGCGTTGTATCTAAAATATTAGCAGTCTTTTACTGACTTTTACTTATATAATGATAAAATATATAATAAATATATATTGTTACTAGGAAGAAGAGACATCTCAGCCAGCTCGGTTATTTCAGTGTTCTAATGCCTCAGGAGTGTTTACTGTTGATGAAATACCGGACTTTTCACAGGTATGTGGAGTGAGGGGTGCATGGAGTCGGGGGTATATACATGCTTCTTAGACTGAGTAAAATTAAATGCTTCACAGACATTTTTTTGAAGAGAAATGTTGTGCTAGAGGGGCTTTTTTCTTCAGTTTCAATTCATACAGACATCATGTCGGTTAATATGCCGTGTCTGTTGCCAGGCTTTATAGCCATCCATGAGAGTGTCAGTGGAGTGCTCATTTGGCCACCAAATGTTTCTAGCTTCAAAAGCTCTAAAAATAGAGCTACATCAAGTAAACGATCACCCGAAGTGATCTCCTGTGGGGTCCCAGGTGTGAGAAGGAATAAGACCCTACCCGTGTGGTTTCCGGGTTTGAAAAGAAATAAGAACCAAACATCGTGATATGACTGAAATAGTGTTGAAAGTGAAGTTGAATCATATTCACTCACTCACCCTCTTCTAAAGTAAACGTGGTGGAAAGCTTCTCTCCCAGGTTCAAAATGGTTAATTTGTTGTACACCAACATGCTCAGTTAGCAGTAATTAGCTTTACTAGTGCAATAGTTTCATCCTCAATGCCTTGGCTTTGTGTAAAAATATATATCTGTGATGGAAAAATCCTGGAACTAAAAAAATAATACTATGCCCATTGAGGTATGTAATTCATCTATATTCATCTATTTTGTATGTATTTGATGAACATATAAAACATATCTGACGTTCTTGTAATGGGGCGTGTTAAGGATACTGAGCCTCCTGACTGAAGAAAACGGCCATTTTTTTGTATTACCCAGTTTCAATATTCCACATTTATAGACCTTCTATTGAAAATATCACTTTGGAATTCCTATTCTAAATAGTGTAATTTTAGGCATGAATCTATTTTTCTGAAGTCCCTGTCTTGATTACTTACATAGGTGTGAAAATTAAACGTTTATGGTGGCCCCGCTGACTGCGAAAAATATTTATCCTTGAGACCTGAAATTTGATGTGATTATTTGATACACTATATGAACTCATCAACCGTGTCTCAGAATTTCGATACTTATAATAGTTTGTTTTTAATTCAGCTTCAAAGTTTACCACTGGGAGTTACTCGATTTTAGAAAGAAATTTTTCATTACAAGTCCATAGAATGAGAACTACGGTAATTCCCCTAATAATTCAATCACAGGAAGTGCACTTTTCAACTCGGTTATTCAAACACAGAGAAAAAGTAACATTCCCATCCTTTATTCAAATTGAAGAAAAGTCATATAATGACAAAATGGGGCACTTCGTAGCTGGTGCCATCAAGAATATTTCCAGATAAAAGCCATTTTTGCTGCACTTCCGGTGATCGAATTATTAGGGGAATTACCGTAGACCAAAACTTAAAAAATTGAGGCACGGATTTCCTGTTGGAGTTGTCTTCTACCGGAAATTCTACCGGAGTTGTTTATGTATGTCACGATAAATGGAATACTTTATTGGAAATAGCCATTTTAAAAAGAAGGCTCATTTTAGAGATTAATTTGGTTAAAATCCAAGTATCTTCACAAAAAATATGTTTACAGCAAACAAATGTATACATTTGGAATCGTTTACAAATAATCTTTCAACGAATATATACATTGCCATATCTATGAGGCTTATTTTTAGCTGTATAAAGATGAATTCAAGAGGGTGTGTGAAATTGTCTGCAGTAGGGCTCAGTATGTTGGACAGTCTACTACATGCGAAGAGCCTTGGAAAGCTTTGAGATTTTCAAAGTGAGGAGAGAACCATGCAGAAATTTTGATAAAATCGGTCCATAAGATTTATATAAGTAACTTCTGAACATCAGCCCCTGACAAAATCACTTCATAAGGTTAATAGAAGTAAAGTATAATCACTCCATAAGGTTAATAGAAGTACAGCAATCATTCCATAAGGTTAATATAAGTAACTTCTGAACATCAGTCCCTGACAA
>JAVTVY010047179.1:0-23027 GCA_036873755.1 Hanleya hanleyi | reverse complement strand
CATGATTGGAGAGTAATATACACCATGATGATTGGAGAGTGATTTACACCATGATTGGAGAGTGATTTACACCATGATTGAAGAGTAATATACACCATGATTGGGGAGTAATATGCACCATGACCAATGATTGGAGAGTAATATACACCATAATTGGAGAGTAATATACACCATGATTGGAGAGTAATATACACCATGATTGGAGAGTGATTTACACCATGATTGGAGAGTAATATACACCATGACCAATGATTGGAGAGTAATATACACCATGATTGGAGAGTGATTTACAGCATGATTGGAGAGTAATATACACCATGATTGGAGAGTAATATACACCATGATTGGAGAGTAATATACACCATGATGGAGAGTAATATACACCATGATTGGAGAGTAATATACACCATGATTGCAGAGTAATATACACCATGATTGGAGAGTAATATACACCATGATTGGAGAGTAATATACAATGTGATTATAGAGTAATATAAAATGTGATTGGAGAGTAATATACAATGTGACTATAGAATAATATACAATGTGATTGGAGAGTAATATACAATGTGACAGAAGAGTAATATAAAATGTGAATGGAGAGTAATATACAATGGGACTATAGAGTAATATAAAATGTGATTGGAGAGTAATATACAATGTTACTATAGAGTAATATACAATGTGACTATATAGTAATATACAATGTGATTGGAGAGTAATATAAAATGTGACTAGAGTAATATACAATGTGACTATAAAGTAATATAAAACGTGATTGGAGAGTAAAATACAATGTGACTATAGAGTAATATACAATGTGACTATAGAGTAATATACAATGTGATTATAGAGTAATATAAAATGTGATTGGAGAGTAATATACAATGTGACTATAGAGTAATATACAATGTGATTGGAGAGTAATATACAATGTGACAAAAGAGTAATATAAAATGTGATTGGAGAGTAATATACAATGTTACTATAGAGTAAAATACAATGTGACTATAGAGTAATATACAATGTGATTGGAGAGTAATATACAATGTGACTATAGAGCAATTTACAATGTGATTGAAGAGTAATATACAATGTGACAAAAGAGTAATTTACAATGTGGTTTTCTGTTATTATGTCCAGCGTTTCAGGCCCTTAGACAAAAGTATTTACCAGACTTTGTTTGAAAAAATAATATTGTTCCAAAAGACCAGACATTTACACAAGTCTTGATGAACAACAACAAAGACGTACTGATGAGTTTGTCTGTGTATGTCAAATCAGCATTGTAGTATAATATATAGATAGATATATATATATATGTTTGTGTGGGCGTGTGAGGGAGGAGTGTGAGTAATTATTGTTTGAAAATTGATCACTGACACATTAGTTAATGCCAAACCTATATATAGTACTATACAGTCCTGGAATTCTATCCATAGAGTATATACTGTTAGATATTGTAACATTTTCCGCCATCTCTGTGCATGTTGATTGTACACTGTACCTCGCGTGCCACCTTGTGGCTTCTGAGAGAATAAACAGTATACAGTATACAGAGAGTATATACAATGTGATTGGAGAGTAATGTACAATGTGATTCAAATTTTTATCTACAGTATGATTTTCTGATTAATTCTTGAATGTCTGGTCATGTGATTGATAATATTTTCTCTGTTCTCGTTTTTCAGATTAAAACGTACTTAGAGGATCAGTCCAAACTCCATGCAGATGGGGCTTTACCCGATGATTTCAACAGTGAAAAAATGGTTGACGAGATATTCGAGCACGAAGATAAAGACAAAGATGGATTCATTTCTCATGATGAATTCTCCGGACCTAAGCATGATGAATTATAATGACTTCAGTATTTTAAAATTTAATTATTAATTAAATTGGGTATTAATATCGAAGTTCTGGGGGGAAAATTGGGAACATCTATAGAGTTACAATTGATGTCCAGGTTGGTGTCTCAAACTGCTGAAAAATTATTATGAACTTCCCTATAACTTATGAAAAATGGTTATATTATGTATTATTGACTCTCACTTCGCAATTTTGAATATGAAATGAGTTTTGAAAGAGAAAAAAATAAATAGGTCATCAGATACAAACCAAGGAACTCGGCTAAATGTGCATGAACAAAAACTACAATGTTGATTCATAGTTAGATTTCAGTTCCACCATTGCTCATTATTGGCGACTGCAGGATAAATTTATTATTTAAAGTTTTGCAGATGTGTGCATTGGACCTGCCAAGTCCTTCAAATTTAGGGCTACATGAGGCAATATTAAACTTGGACTACAAACATCCCACCTCAGTCATGAAAACATTTTACCACAAATTATATTAGCCCATCTGACTGGGGTATGTTCACACACAAAGCAATCATTACAATATTTGAGGTGGAATAATTCAGGGTGTGGAACTTTATCCCAAACTTCACAGGGTAACACACAATTCATAGTCCAACACTGGAGTGTGTCTGTGATCATCTTTGAGAATATTACAATGAACAAACAACAGAACCTCTTATGATTGGCTGGTTCTTCTTCAAATATCTCTACGAGCCAATGAAAATGACGGATTTCATTCAAAAGAATTTAATTGACCAATCGAGTGCTTCAAACTGAAAGATATTCTGTGAGGCACTGAAAATAGAACAACCGATGGGCTTTGGAGAAAGGCTGCCAAATATCTGTTGTCACTTTTTTTGTGGTGAAGGACGATGGCTACCTCTCAGTACAGTACCCTGCAATATGATTCCCTAGGATTTATGGAATATACCAGGAATTATGGGATATGGCTCGGGCTACCCCACTCTCCAATATAAGTGTCCTGGGAAGGGATTTAATGAAATCAGTTCCTCGTTTAGGTCAATGTGGTTGGTCGATGTCCGAGTCTAGACTGTCCATGTTTAGCTGTTTCGCCTTCCTGACGTTTGTCAAAGTGAAACAAACAACTCACTTTGGTCATTCAGTGAACCAGGTGGCAAAATACCATCATTTATCTTCAACAGTATAAATGATTCTAAGATATTTTCAAAGCAAACAATCTAAGGGAATGTTGTAAAGTTGAAACTTTAGGGGATGTAATGAAATTAGTTCCTCCTTTTGGTCAATTGTGGTTGGTCGATGTCCAAGTCTAGACTGTCCATGTTTTGCTGGAAATGTCTTGAGATGAGGTATTGCAATAATATGGTTCCAAAGGGAGCTAACTCACTTTGGTCTTCAGTGAACCAGGTGGCAAAATACCGTCATTTATCTTCAACAATATAAATGATTCTAAGATATTTTGAAAGCAAACAATCAAAGAGAATGTTGTAAAAGGTGAAACTTGAGTGATTGATCATCATAGCTCTATGAAAGCTTCATTATTTTAAAATTGATGCATTTTGAACTTTAGCTTTTCCATGTGATGTCATTCCAGGTAGTGTACTTGATTATTGTCATCCACATTGCTGATTTTGTTACATGTAGTTGTACATTTTCGTTACTCACATTTGTACTCCATCATAGTGATGCATTTTGATGCTGAACTGAGGTTTATTTTAACATACATTGTAAGGATGGGTTTGGTTGTGTACAGGTTATTTTATCAGATAAAGTCACTATTATATTATTACATGTTAACATAAAGGTTGTTTTCGTTTTACAGAATTGGACTTGACAGTACCCTGTGTGGTTACTTTTGTGTCAATTACTCCTTCCATTCAGAGAGTCCTAATATTATATTGGAAGTTTTGAGAGATTTTCATACAACTAAGAGATCGAATTAACAGAGACTATACCTATTAAATATACATTGTGAATGTCTTCCTTTTGGGGCACCCACAAATTCATCCGCTGAAATCGCAATGTTTTTTGTCCTCTTCAGTACATGTACTCCTTTGTGTAAGATACATGTGTATTGCTCGACTAGGGTATGACTAGGGTAGAAGGCGTTGTGGTGATATCATGTTAAAAGCTATAATTAAATGTCTTGAAAGTGAGTGACTTTTACCATGTTTACGGATGTTAAGTCTTCATTTTGAATATGATAATCCCTCCAATAATTCACTCTCCCTATCAAATTCAATCACTCCCAAGTTTTGAGACAAAGCCCTCAATGGTTCTGATAAATTTAATCACCCTCCAGGGCCTGATCTGGATTTTTAGTTTGGGCACCCATACATGGCACAGTGTGTGATAAGTAAGTTATAGTGAAACAGGCCGCGATGTGGGACTGTCGAAGCCCATGGAAGCTGTGGGAGTATTAATTGGTCTGAATACAGCCTGATAACTTAATATTTGGCACCAGTACTTGCATTGATATTGATTTCAACGTGTTTAGAGAGGGATTTTTTTTTTCTTCGTTTGGGTGCCCAAATTCATGGCGTCCAAACCCGTTAAAACGGGCTTGAAAATGGCCTGGATCAGGTCCTGCCCTCTAAAATCATGGAAATAACGAAGAAATAATGATTATATGCACGAGTTTGAACGATTTTGTCAACTTCCTGTTCTAATAAATTTGATCACCCCCAGATTTTATGGTGGAAAATTTCACTTCCAGTGATTGAATCATCAGAGAGATTAACACAGTGAAGGTTTGAGAATTAAGAGATCAACATCAAAATACGAAGGCGAAAAAAAACCTAATCTTTCATAGAAATGTTTCAATATGATTTTTATATCAAAACTTGAATATCTTATTATAATGGTGAAATTTTGTTTGTCCTTTTATTATTGGTACAGTAACCAGTTTATGGATGCATTTAAATTTCACTTAGAAGTTAAACGGTTTTGTTTAACAAAAAAGTTTTCCTGAAAAGCCACATGTTTTGGATGTTTACATTGTTTTAACATTCCATATGAAAGGGGTTTCTGTGCGGTTTACATTTAACATTATTATTTGTTATTGAAATGTTGAATGAAGTGTTCCAGAATAATCAAATTATGACTCGGTTACCGTGGTAACCCAAGGATTTCCAATGTTATTTAACTTTTGTATTGTCTACATTGTTTAGAAGATCTGCCATTCATGTATTGCTAACACGCAGAGGCAATACTGGTGAATTTTCTCGTATTTAGTGTTATGAGAATACTTGAGAATATTCCATAAGTATTCGACTCATTACAAGAGATTAACTGGTAAGTTGAAATACTGCTGAGTACAGGAACTGTTAACATAGGTTTAATGGTTGAATATACTTTAATGTTCGTACATTCAGTGTTTTTTTAGTTCTTTTCTTCTGCTCTGTCACATTCTGCGGTTTCCAGAGGTGTAAATTCCTGCAGGTTGTTAAAGCCTCAGTTGCAAATTATTGAGAGAACAAAGAAGAGCCTGTCTGTTCATGGACCGTTCACTTTAGCTGGATTGTATAATTTCACTTTGCCTTATCTATTAACCCAGGAGAGTATTTTGAACTGGTGATAACTGACAAACTAACATTTTATTCAAATGTACTACATTTCCCCAGTATTCAAAGAAAGTGTCATCATGCTTGGATAGTGGGAAAATATAAAACATGCGTATCAACTTGCGCCAGTTATGACCAGTTCAAACCACTTTCCTGGCTTAAAAGATAGGGGAAAGTGAAATGATACAACCCGGCAGCTGATCAGCTGAAGTCAAGGGTCAATGAACAGAGAGGCTCTTTGTTCTTTCAATAATATGCAAATGAGCCACTGATTTCCACCAGAAAACGTGCACATATTATCACAGCTAAATATGATAACATGTGCCCAAGAGTTATTATTCATGACACCTACGTTTATTGGAATAATAGTTGAGTCAATTCAGATGAAGGATTTTCATAATTTTCTGGAAATATCTATTTCGCAAAATGGCCATAATACCAATTGCTCACTCATGGACCCTCGCAAAATTTCTACCAAATACTTTGCTTGAAAGCTTACAGTGGAGCTGTTTACAGAAGTTGATATTTTGTTTTACAAAATATGAAGTGAAAGTTGATTTTTTAACACACTAAAATAGATGTGCTGAGAAACGTATTGAATTCATTACCTCTGACCACTGATCGGAGAGGTTTGACTCGGTGGCTGTGTGGAACTTTCTATTGTGACATATGTAGCACATCAATTGGGTATGACGACATCATCTTGACGTCAACAAAGGCATTGCATTGTGATGTTACAATGGAAAGGTTTCTTGGAAAAAAATAGCTATGATTGCTTGCTATGATCAATTGTAATATGACACAGATGTCATGGGTAATAGACCAAGAGTGATATTTGAAGAAAAAAAAAATTGTCAAATATACCCTCTTACAATAATTTAGAATTTAAAAAGTATGGGGTGTGAGAACCATCTGGTAGAACCTTCAAAAATGGCTTTCTCATCTGGGACACCATCTTCATTTTATCCAGCCAATTTCTACGTTCCCACTTCGAAACTGCCTTGATTTATCTGGACCCCTTCAATGTTCAAATAACTTATAAATAGACACGAGACGTCACTGACCTCGAAAGCATTTGAAATTCGAAATGGGTCGCACAGGAGCGTTATTGATTGGCTGACCTAAATTGTGGGCACCTTATTAGGAGGAAAGATGCCGCTAATAGAGGATGATGTCACTCTGCATGACTTCACTGACCTTCACTCGCAATCGATGTGTACGTTCTGATTGGTTCTTCTGCCGTTAGAAGGTGAAATTTACACCTTGGATTTTGAACACTGAAGGGGTCAGATAAATCAAGGCAGGTTCGAAGTGGGAACGTAGAAATTGGCTGGATAAAATGAAGATGCTGGGACACCGGCCCGACCCAAGTCGGCTTTCGGACTCGAAAAGCACACCAAATGTTCTTGAGCAGCAGATTTCTCTCGTAGAGTTTCCATTCAGAATATTAGTGGGAATTATTGGACCATTGTTTCAAAAATTTGGAATTCATTATCCATTGCATCTAGAAGTTTGAATCCAGTGGTTATTGCAGAGGGAACTTGCTGACCATTGCAAACTTAAAATTCATTGCATCTAGAATTGTGGAAATGTATTGGCCATTGTATTGAGAAGTAAATTCACTTAATGATGTATCATATCTAGAAGTGGGTCCATAAGGCGGATATATTACGTGATGGCGGTTTCCGTCCGTCTGTCTGTCCGTCGTGTCTGTCTCATGCATCTAGAAGCGGGAACTCCGTCATATGTAACTACAAGTGGGAACTTGTTGGCCTTGTATCAGGAAGTGAACTTACTGGCCATCACATCAAGAAGTGGGACCTCGACCATTTAGAAATGGGAATTCTTTGGCCTTGTATCAGGAAGTGAACTTACTGGCCATCACATCAAGAAGTGAGACCTCGACCATTTAGAAATGGGAATTCTTTGGCCTTGTATCAGGAAGTGAACTTAGGATGTGGGACCTCGGTCATCCAGAAGTGGGACCTCATTGGTCATTATATCTAGAATTGTGAACTTGTTGGCCATTGTATCAGGAAATGAATTTACTGGCTATCATTTCTAGAAGTAGAACCTCGATGGCCATCCATAAGTGGGAACTCTTGTCACTGTATCTAGAAGTGGGAACTTACTGGTAACTTCCTGGCCATCATATCAAGAAGTCTGACCTCGACCATCTAGAAGTGGGTTGGTTGGTTGTTTGAAGTTTAAAGTCGCACCTAACCATATCGGTCACACGGCGATGATGACCCAAACAAACCTACCCTAGCAAAAACCTAACCCTAAGAAAAACCTAACCAAAACTACAAAAAAAATTGAATTTTGAAAATTAGGCTCTACGGACTGGCCATCACATCAAGAAGTGGGACCTCGACCATTTAGGAAAAATTCATATAAATAGTGTTTAACTTTACTTATATTCTAAATGTTTGCAGATAATCACAATGTCTATCAAAACTTAACAAATTGGATGGATGCTGATGTGCAAAATTCTCGGCTAGAAGGCTTTTAATGGAAATCCCTAGGAAAGGGAGATAACCCGATAGGGAAAACAGGCAAAATGGCTGCCAAAGCCAAAAATCAACAATCTATTCAGTCATGTTTGTGTCCTACATGTAGCTAGAACTGGGGACTCAGCCTAGCTGCCTTGTGAACATTGTAGTACAACTGGGAACTTGCTAACCACTGCGTATTTAGTCTAAACCTATTTGCTTTTCTATCGGACAGTGGAAACTTATCTCGTCTATTTCATCAAAGTGATAATTTACTGGTCATTGCATCTAGAAGTAGTAACTTGTTAACCATTGAGATCCATCATCCCTGGTCAAGCATGGTTCATCCATTCTCACGACATCGGATTGTAGGCCTATACCTCCTACTACTGTCCAATCAATCTTAATAAGTTAATATCCTATCAATGCTCCCCAATCGTGCATGTCGCTATATAGCATCTTATGTATTTCAATTGAATTTGGTGTTCTGAGCACTCATACCATGAATATTTAATAACATGATGACATCATGGTTGCATCTGGACTACTCCACTTGCAGTCGGGGAGGGGAGATAGGGTCACCGTGTCCATTTACCCCAATGACCCAAGACCAGTCCATATATCTACCCTGTATTAAAGTGCCACAATGTTGGGACCGTGGCAACATGCAAAGAGACCCCGCCAGCGCGGCGTCTAAGTCGACTGAACCAACTAAAAATTCTGTATCGTTAATGTTCTCTTCAAAGCACTATGAAGCGTTCTCAGGATTGGTTGATACTCGAGTTACTGCAAGCCTGTTAGATCCTTCAAGCGACATATCCATATGGGGGAAGCAGATTGGATTTAATTTTCATTAGATTGACTGTCAGATATACCCTCTGATTGCACTGGGGTTAAAATCGTGTCGCGCAACTTTTGTGAGCTTGAATCTCATCCAATCAGCATCATCTGCATGTGAATGGAGCGGACTGGGATTGGCATGACACAGCAACTAAACAAGGCATAGTACTGTATGTTCTGGTAATTAT
The DNA here is from genome assembly GCA_036873755.1 of Hanleya hanleyi. Taxonomy (NCBI): domain Eukaryota; kingdom Metazoa; phylum Mollusca; class Polyplacophora; order Lepidopleurida; family Hanleyidae; genus Hanleya; species Hanleya hanleyi. The sequence goes on along the minus strand of JAVTVY010047179.1, from coordinate 14,108 downwards.
TTAGCATAAAACTTGTACTGAATGCATTCCCCATCTCTCTCCTACTCAGCTCCCTGTGTCGATCAACATCGATACGCCCTGTGCGGCGTCCGAGGATTGACCTGGGGTGTTGTTGTGCACACTCCAGGTCATGGTAAGAATAGGCCTCAGCTCCTCCGAGATCTTGTCATAAGGTTGAGTAATTGGGGCACCCGTGGGGTTCCCAGATGTGAAAAGGAATAGGACTGCACTTGTGGGGTCCCAGGTGTTAGAAGAAATAGGACCCTACACGTGTGGTTTCCGGGTGTGAAAAGGAATAGGAACCAAACGTCGTGATATGACTGAAATAGTGTTGAAAGTGACGTTAAATCAGATTTACTCACTCAAATTTTTTTTTTTTTTTTTTTTGCACAGTTCATTTAGAGGGTGTCACACCTACTTTAGGAGGTTACAAATGCTGGCACTGGGAGAAGGGGTTCGTCTCATAGAGCATGTATCCGCCAGGACAAAGACTAGCTATTTTCATATATCGATGTAGACCCGTTACCCTAGGGTCATCCAGATATATATAGGGGAGCTGTAACTCTTGTAACAGAAAGTGCCCGGTTTACTCTTGCACAAAACAAAGTTATTGCACTGAAAGAAATAGTTCCGAAGCTTTGTCTTCTTGATAACCTTTTTTTTGTCTTTTGAAATTATTTTTGTTGTTATTTTATGTAAGCTGAATATAGTAGAGGTGTCTTGATGTTTTTTTCAAGTGCTCAGTTGTTGTTTTTGAGGGTTTGATGTTTCTAGGTAAAAGTATGTCGTCTTCTAGACCAGAGACTGTCGTCTGCTAAACCAGGGACTATAAGAGGAAAATGCTGGTTGATTTTTGGCCTGTGTATGTCACAATTTTTTTTACATGAAATGGCTTGTTTGGTCAATATTAATGTATATTTGTTGTATACTGCATTTCCAATTTCATGTTCCTCTTCACTTTCCTCATTTCTTTGTTTTCGCTGTGTTTGAAAGGAAATTTTGGCAAATGAATTTGAGAGTTCCCCCTCCTTGAGGCCCTCTTCAGCAATGTAACATAGCCACTGAAGCCAGTGGTTTACATGTACCTACAGCAAAGTGTGGGTAGCTTTCTAGGTCAGTTCTTCTGCTGACCCAGTTTTGTCAGCTTTAGCAACTAACATACATGTACAAGTAGCTTACTCAGAGTAATATTGGCCATAAATTCTTTTGTCATTAATCCATGATATGGTAAAGAGTTAATTACCAACAGCTTGATCAAGTGTCATATCCAAATCTTCTAACCAGCCCTCTTCCATAAAGAATTAGAGCATTTCCACAAAGTGGATGCTCTTATGTTTTCATGAGAAATGGCTCCGCCAGATTCGCCGCCGCCGCCGCGACTTTAAACGTGAATATCTCTGAAACCCTCTGAAACCGTTCAATATTTTTGGGTCAGACTTTGTGTGCTATCTCCTTAGGCCTGGGAAATTTGTCTGGTTGTGTTTCGATACCCACTGCTCACCACTAGGTGGCGTTGTAGTCAGAGTATAGGTAAACCTGTCTCTGACGATTACGTCTGAACGGCTTGTCTGATTTCTTTGAAATTTATTACAATGGTCTTGAAGGATAGTCAATGTGCTGAAAAGATTTTGGTGTAGCTGGCATAACTATAAATGCAAGTTTTTCGCGTCTCAAAAAAAAAAGTTTTTCGTGAAATGAAAATTAACCAATTCGCTTGGAGAAATATTTAAAAACTGTTCTATTCTAGGTTGCCAAGCATAAATATAGGATTGCCGACATGATAATTCCCTTTCGGTGCAAACCAATTTGCCATTTAAATGAAAGATCTCATTTATCTGACTTAACATCATAACCATTATCACGATTAAAGTTTTTTTATCCCTCGGGCAAATTTTGCCCGAAGGGTATTGTCGTCGTCAGCGTAGTCTGTCCGTCTGTCTGTCTGTCCATCTTTCTTGTGAACACGATATCTCAAGAAGAATTATAGCCAGGCATTGTAAATTCATACCACAAATGTATCGGGTGAAGGGTCAGAAGCCTATTAAAAAGGAATGACCTTGACCTATTTATCAAGGTCAAATTATAGTATTTGCTATATTTTTTGAAGGATTGAAGCTAGGATCTCCAAATTCATATTACTTATGCAACTGGTGATTGACTAGAAGCCTACCCCAGTTGGCTGACCTTGACCTATTTTTTATAGGTCATATACTGTTTACTATAATATAAAATGAAGAAATAAAGCTAGGCTTTCCAAATTAATACTATGTATACACCTGGCGAAGGTCCAACGGTGTACTGAAGATGACTGACCTTGACCTATTTTATCAAGGTTAAATTTTAGTATTTGCTATATTTTTTTAAGGATTAAAGCTAGGTCTCCAAATTCATATTATGTGTGCAACTCGTGATTGACTAGAAGCCTATCCCAGTTGACTGACCTTGACCTATTTATATATACTGTTTATTATGATATAACATTGAGAAATAAAGCTAGGCTTTCCAAAGTAATAGTATGTGTCTTTAGTACAATATTCCATGAAAGCTGGACCTGAAGTCTATTGAAGAATATCACTGACCTTGACCTATTTTTAAAAGGTCAAATTCTATATGTTAAGTCTAAGGTCTCCAAATTCCTGTTCCTTATGCAATTAAATTAGAATTGACTTGAAATTGTTTGAAGATGACTGACCTTGATCTATATTTCCAAGATAAAATTACTTTATTTGATTATAAGCTTTTTAGAAGAGTATATTCAGAGCTAAGAATTCGGCCGATCATGCTCTACCAGAACCTCAGGCCTTGGCAAAAGCGATCTACAGCCAACCCTACTAGATCACATTTTTGTTGATCTAGTTCTAAAAATACACTGATGATATCAGGGGCGTCGTTAGGGGGGGTCGTCCGGTGCGAACGACCCCCCCCCTTGGCCGTGCCAAAAAAAAAAAACAGAAGAAAAAGCAAAAGAAAAAACAAACAAAAAAACAAAAAACAAAAACAGAGAAAACAAAAACAAAATAAAAAAGCATTAAAACATAAAATAAAAAAAAACATCAAAACTACAGATAGAGTGCCAAGATGTGTAATGGTGTGTAAAAGGCCCGTTTTGTTTGTGTCAAACCAGGAAATCAAATGGAGTGCGGCGTATTCTTCAATATCGATGCGGGTTAATGCGAAACAAATCTGAAAATAGAACCATAAATCTATATACATTGTGTTCAGATTTGTTTCCAAGAAAACGGGTAAAACGCATCTCCGGCAACCGGAGACCCTGGAGCTTCCGGGGCCTAGGCGGCCCCTGGACCCTCGCCTGTCAGGCTGTGACGATCGCTCATTTTAGCTTTGTGTAAATGAATCGCTATCATATTGGTTCTAATGTTCCATCATGTAAAGGTCATCGGTTTTTTATGTATTCTTTTTATGTGATAAATATAACTAAACAGTAAAATGGATTCAGGCATGAAGTATGATTTTTTCAATATCGATGAGTGCTTATAAATGCGAAACATACGTGAAAATAGAACCATAAATCTGCATACATTACGTTCGAATTTATTTCTGGGAAAACTCTTAGAACGCGTCTCTGGAGATCTGGAACTTCGGAGCTTCCGGGGCCTAAACGGATCGTGGACCCTCGCCTGTTGGGCTGTGAGGATTTCCTTGTTTTATCTTTGTGTGAATGAATCGTATCTGTAGGCATATTGGTTTCCCTCCCAAGAACTATAAGTCATCGTTTTGTATGTTTTAAATATAACTAGAACGTCAAATGGATGAAGGCATGAGCTGCGATGTTTTCAATATCGATGCATGCTTATAATTGCGAGAAAAAAAATCGTGAAAATAGAATCATAAATGTGCATGCAGTATGATCAGTTTTATTTCCCGGAAAAACGTTCAGAACGCATCTCCGGCTATCTAGGACCCCGGAGCTTCCGGGGCCTAGGCGGCCCCTGGACCCCCGCCTCTTGGGCTGTGATAGTGGTCCCCAACTTTCAATTACGTTCCGACGCCACTGGGTTAGCCTACGAGGTATATAGGCCCAAAGCGTTATTATTGTGTTTTCAAGATGACAAGAGAATAAAATATAATACTGATATTTGACAAATGACGTGTTAGTTTAATTGCTGGAAATCGCTCAGAATGCATCTCAGACCATCTAAGGTCTCCGAGCTGTATAATATAACCCTAAATCTGCATACATTATGTTCAGATTTAATTCCGGGAAAACGCTTAGAACGCATCTCCGGCGATCTAGGACCCCGGAGCTTCCGGGGCCTGTGCGGCTCCTGGACCCTCGCCTAAAGTGCTATGATAATCGACCCCCCTTTGAAAAATCCTAGCGACGCCCATGGATATAATACAATGCATGAGTGAGTGAATATGATTTAATGTTGCTTTCAACTATATTTCAGTCATATCACAACGTTGGGTCCTATTCCTTTTCACACCCGGGAACCCCCGGTTATGTGCCTCTTACGACAAGCTCTCTAAGGAGCTGAGGCATATTCTTACCATGACCTGCAGTGTGCACCACGACATCCCAGGTCAATCCCCGGAAGCCCCACGGGGCTACAATGCATGATTGCTGGGTGTAAACAATAACTGATTGCCAAGGGGTATTGAAGCCCAATGGGCTATTTTTTTCTATTAAACTCTATGTGCCATCTCCCTAGAGCTTTAGATTTCACCTGCTTGTTTTTCGTGGCATTTGGTCGTCACTAGGTGGCGCTATAGACATGAATGCAGGTAAACATGTGTAACATCATATCTTCTGAACAACGTGTTTGATTTCCATGAAATTTGGGTATAATGATCTTGCAAGATAGGCAAAGGACTGACAAGATTTTGGTGGTGTTGGCGAATCATGGAGATGCATTTTTGCATCTCAAAATAATATTTTGTTTTCACAAAATGGAAATTTGCTTCTTAATCAGGGAAAAGTAATTCTATTTTTCTGAACATGAATGTAACATTCCCAGTGTTATAATTCACATCCCTTGTAAGCCAAATGGCCATTTTTTTAAATATATGAAATTCTGATGACTTGAGTCCAATATCTACATTCTCCAGGCCACGTCTGAGGATTTTGCGTCATCTTGTAGTTTCGTGATATTGTTCATTGAGTGGCACTATAGGCAGTAAACTTATATAGCACAATTTATTGGCATTTCATCTGTTCATGAAGTTTATTATTGTCAGACAGACAGGATTTCAAAGGACTGAAAGTTTATGTTTTTTGATTGAAATTGAAGGGCCACCTCTCATACGGATTTTGCAGCCCATCAACATAATGCTTGATTTATATCTCATTATACATTTGTGTTACTAAATTACTAATTTTATTAACATTATGGTTTAAAAATGGATTGCATTAGACATCGGTGCTGTTAGCGCTGGCATATACATGTGGCATAGGGTATAGTCAGCTAAATATATCTAAATCTAGGCTACATCACGCCCTGCTTACTAGACCCTTCCACATCCTCACACATGTAAGATCGTAGATGAAATGCAAGAGCACAATGTGGGGGATGAGAGAGAGAGAGACATTTATGGTTTTAACAGTGATAATGGGTGTGATTAATTATGGAGGTTTCATAGGATTAGTCCTCATCTCTGGCCGTACCTTGGCAGAATATGGGTTTGTCATAGATATAAGATCGGTCATAATTTTTAGGAGTGGCAAGTCACATTCATGATCTCTTATTTTCTCAGAATCGAGCAAAATAAAAGCCAGGCCAGCAGTCCTATATTTCATCCCCTTTGAACAAAGATGTAAGCAAAACTGAAGAGACGCCCATGTTTTATTCCCTCGAAGACAACCAAGAGATCATTCTACAGCATATCTCCCTTATAAGCTTGACTTTTCTATGAACAAGACGAAGCATGCATCCGTCTGTTGCTGTTATTTTCAACGAACCGTTTGAGCACTTTTTGTTATGTACCAGTACGGCGTGCACAGACCTGGATGGAGGATCAGGATTGCTATTCAAATTTCAGCATCAGCTCAATCTCCAATGATGCATCACTCGATTTTGAATCGTGCGAACATGAAACTTGCCAATCTTTTTGCGAACAATGTCAAATGTTATTAGAAGGGAGGCTGGGTAACCAATGCATTGCACCGAGTCAAGCTGTAATGTGCAGAACATTTGCTTCTGGTATTATTTTGATAAAAATAAAATACTTACTATTTAGGTTTTGCCCAAAAACCGTGGTGAAGTTCAGATGTATGCTGATGATCACAGGCATGACAAATACCAGTCATTTCTATGATTCCCAGACATCGATATATAAAAAAGCCTATAGGCTCTAGTATTAATAGACTTTGCACATAGCATTCATAACCTCCCTGAATATGCCGATATTTGAGTTAAGTTCCAGGTAATGTGTCATATTTTTGGCCCTCTTGGTTGGTTTGAATTCAAATGTTCATATCCATGTTTAAACATAAGAGAGACCTACACCTCTGCTTCCCAGATAGAATTTCATCATATTTTTAAATAATTAGTTATTAGAGACCAGAAAATAAACTGAATTTAAATCTAGAGTCACCATATCCGGTTATTCTATGAATGCTCAGCTTGAATAAACACAAATATGATAAGAGAAATGGAGAAAAATAACTCGAAATTGGAAAAAAAAATTCTGATAGAAATGCACAGATATTTTCTCAAATTTTCAGATGAATCCTTCATTAAACAATTCTTCGGCTGGTGAGATCTAGGTTTGACGAAATTTGTGGGTAGCCTAAGGACTAGAAAGTGGCTCGATCTGTCACCGACTCTCACAATGGGAAATGACCAATTACCCTTACGCTTAATTGTGGATAGCCCGAAGACTTTTGAGCGACTCTGTGATCGACCATCACAATGGGAGATCACTACCCTTAGGTTCATTTGTGGGTACCCGGAGGACTGTAAAGTGGCTCTGTGATCGACTGTCACAATGGGGGATAACTACCCTTGGGTTCAATTGTGGGTAGCCTGAGGACTGTAAAGTGGCTCTGTGATCGACTGTCACAATGGGGGATAACTATCCTTGGGTTCAATTGTGGGTAGCCTGAGGACTGTAAAGTGGCTCTGTGATCGACTGTCACAATGGGGGATAACTATCCTTGGGTTCAATTGTAGGTAGCCTGAGGACTGTAAAGTGGCTCTGTGATTGACTGTCACAATGGGGGATAACTATCCTTGGGTTCAATTGTGGGTAGCCTGAGGACTGTAAAGTGGCTCTGTGATCGACTGTCACAATGGGGGATAACTATCCTTGGGTTCAATTGTGGGTAGCCTGAGGACTGTAAAGTGGCTCTGTGATCGACAGTCACAATGGGGGATAACTACCCTTGGGTTCAATTGTGGGTAGCCTAAGGACTGTAAAGTGGTCATGGGATCGACTGTCACAATGGGAGATAACTACCCTTAGGTTCATTTGTGGGTAGCCTAAGGACTGTAAAGTGGTCATGTGATCGACTGTCACAATGGGAGATAACTACCCTTAGGTTCATTTGTGGGTAGCCTAAGGACTGTAAAGTGGTCATGTGATCGACTGTCACAATGGGAGATAACTACCCTTAGGTTCATTTGTGGGTAGCCTAAGGACTGTAAAGTGGTCATGTGATCGACTGTCACAATGGGGGATAACTTCCCTTGGGTTCAATTGTGGGTAGCCCGAGGACTATAATGTGGCTCTGTGATGACGAGAGATGGAACTTTTCAACAAGCTATCACGATATGAGCCTCCAAACAGATGGAAGAACACAGAAAATTGAAATCCATGATACTATGTGACCTTACTGATTGACAGACAAATACAAACTAAACAGACATTAAAATTAATAATGCATTTTATTCTCTGCATATGATATACATGTATAATGTCTTAATTCTACTATTTACGAACTAAGCTTTGTCACATTGTTTTTTGTTTGAATACATCTGCTGCCGAATGAGTCAAAACAAATCTGTCCTGCAACATACAATATCAGCTACTCTATGCTCAGACTAGATCACCTAACTGGCCAAGCAGACAGATGCTAAAATTTGAGTCTGCTCAGCATTATATCAGTAAAGAGAGTAATGTGATTAGAGTTGTAGGCCAGAAAATTGTATTTTTTCATTGGATGAAAAATGGGTCAAACTGAAGAGTATGCATGAACCAATAGCTTTCAAACAGGCAGTATTTTTTAATGTTTTCCTTCGCCATACAGCTGATATTATCCTTTCTCTGACTGGTCAAGTGTTTGTCATTTCTTCTCAGTAGTTACATCACATAGCGAAACAGTCTTGGATCATCCGCAGAGGTGGTGAATGCAACCAACCTCGGGATTGTGAAAATATTGTTGAAATCAGCAGTCCATGAACTTGAAGTGTGCCACAGTCATATGCATCAGATAGATGGCAATGCGGGGGCCACAAATTAGCACACCAATTGCCCTGAGGCGAAATGGTTTGCTGCTGGGGAAAGATCTGAAAAGATATTTCTAGTTTTATGGACTTCTTGTTTCACCTTTAACAAATTAGTATAGGAGGAATAAGTTTCAGAAATTGGTCTCAAAATCATGGAAATATCTGCTCTTGCAACACCAATTTCATGTTCCAAGAGATTGGATCAGTCCATTTTTTTCAGGTGGAAAAAGTAGCACTTACTGTGAATCAAATATAAAACCACTGACTCCAGTAGTGTATAAACGTAAATCTCCTCCATAATCCTGTACGATTCTCTAGTTCAGGGCTCGAGGGGCTATTCAAGAATAACATATGCAAACAAAAAAATTTGACCCCCCTCCCCCTGCGTACATAGGAAAAAAATCCTGAAAATCCCCCCGCCCCCCTCGTTGCATACTTAATACTTGAATGCCCCCCCCCCTTTATGTTATTGAGAACTTCATGTCTAGTCATTGTTGTATCTAGACAGTCTATAGTTCTCCTTTGTCTTACATTTACATGAGAGATGGACCGTTCTCTTGTATTATCATGTAATGTGACCTGATAACCATGACAACTAATTAAGTAGTATGACCTGTGACCTCTTTAATAAATAGTGCATGGCGATAAATAAAGATCATACAGTAAGAATTCTAATAATTCAATCACGTAACATTTGACTGATTAATTCAATCTATATAATATTGCAATAATTCAATCACGCCACATTCCAATAATGTAATCATGATGCATTTGAATGATTCATTTTACATTGAAATAATTCAATCACCTGACATTTTAAAAACTTATTCAATCCACATTCAACAGATTCATTCATTTCATAGTCTAATTCGATTACCTCAAATTGAATAATTCAATTCACATTCAAATGATACATTCAATTCACATTGTACTAATTCAATCACGTCACAATTGAATAATTCAATTCACATTCAAATGATACATGCAATTCACATTCTACTAATTCAATCACCTCACATTTGAATCATTCATTCACTTCACATTCGAAATATTCATCCACTTCATTTTCTAATAATCCAATTGCCACATATTCAAACAATAGCTTCATCTATCATTCACCTGTCACTCTAGAATTCCACGCCAAATTCTAATCTATTTGATAACCCACACAATGGTGTAAGTCTGGAAGAGCAAAACAAACGGAAGAGCTTCAGCTTGCTACCTAGATGTAGTCTACTGATAGAAATATGAAGTAATTCGGCTATTAAAGCTCATAATTCGGCTATTAAAGCTCATAATTCGGCTATTAAAGCTCATTAAATTATCAGAACAGTTATCTCAAATACCAAACAAAAGTTTAACAATTCGTCAACTAAATACATTTGCATATGTTGTATAAATCTGTCGACAAGATGGAGAGTGGGGGAGGGTGTAATAGATCTAGATGCATTCCACTACAATTCTGTTGCAGATAAAAGTGTCAGTCTCTATGCTTAAGCACATGGCACGTTCTTCTGAAAGTTATCTCCCTGCTGTTAGTCTGGATATTAGCACTGGTATGGTGTTATATTTACCTAATAATTTGGCCCTCCAAGCTCACTTCAAACATGCCCAACGTTCAATCAGCAGTCAATGTATTTTCTTCTTTTTTTTGTAATACAAAAACATAGCCTTTTCAAGATATTCCTAATTCAAGGACGCCTGATTTTATCATAATATTGAAAACAGTGCCACGGAATGGAGTTGAAACACATCTACGGTAATTCCCCTAATAATTCGATCACCGGAAGTGATATTTGAGGTGATAAAAAATAGGGGTGATCGATTTATTGCAAATCATTGAAAGTGACAAATCCCGAAAAATGCGGGTGATCGAATTGTAAGGTTTAGTAATTTGTGTGATGTTATTATTTTTGGTCCTGTTGATTAATAAGTCCTTTTTCTAGGTCTAAAGTTGATTCGCCCAACATACGTCTTGGTAATGATGCTGTATATATGTTTCTATCATGTCTCTCACTGTATTTTTCCAGTGTCAATGATGCGCATCAACGGTAGGCAGATTTGGCGGGTGATCGAATTATTACAAACAGGATCTTCTGAAAATCGGGGGTGATTGAATTATTACAACTTCCGATCATATTTTTCTGCAAAAATAGGGGGTGATCGAATACCGATAGGGTGATCGATTTATTAGAGGAATTACCGTATCACACTTTTATGTCAATACACTTCTGCTTGTATCTCAATCTCTATGCATGAATAAGACATAAGTTTACATATATTATGGGGGGTGGGTGAATATTGATATGATTAATGCATCTGTAGGCACGCTGGTGTGATACTGCAGCCCTGAGATGTTGCGCCATTTTGAATTTAACCATGATTGACATGAAAATACTAAGACTCAGGAAACAATGTTTAACACCTACTAGGGTTGAATCATCAGTTAGAAGCTATCCATCGATTTTCACAGAGACTATGGTAATTTCCATAATAATTCGATCACAGGAAGTGCAGCAAAAATGGCTTATATCTGGTACTATTCTTCATTGCACCAGTTACCGAAGTGTCATATTTTGTCATTATAGGACTTTTCTTCAATTTGAAAGAAGAATGGAAATGCTACTTTTTCTCTGTGTTTGAATAACAGGGCTGAAAATTGAACTTCCTGTGATTGAATTATTAAGGGAATTACCGTATTATCATGTTTTATTGAGGATGGATGAGGAGGTATATGGCAAGGCCTTAATCATCTAACATCTGCATACAATGTGACATCATGTTAAGGAACAATTAGGATATAAATACTGCTTAAATATACATGTATATATAAGTATTCTTCTTGCCGACAAGAAAAATATATATATTGAACAGTTTGAATTGTATATTGCACAACAACGAAAGCTATATAATACCACCAAATTTCTTACGAGTTTGAGCTAAAAACAAAATAATGCATAGAATACTTGCCTGAAGGAAATAAAACAATAATGCATAGCTATTGAAATAAAGGACTTTGAGCAATCTTCATTAGACCAAGCTAACTTCTACGTTACCACTTCGAACTTCCCTTGATGTATCCGGCCCCCTTCAATGTTCAAAGAACTTATGAATAGACACCAGACGTCACTGACCTTGAAACCATTTGAAATGTGTCATAGAAAAGCATTCTTGATTGGCTGACCTATATATTGGGTCAGCACAACCACAATATTAGAAGGAATGACGTCACTACTTGTGGATGATATCACCCCACCTCTTACGAAAAGCTCTCTGAGGAGCTGAGTGAGTGAGTGAGGGAATATGATTTAACGTCGCTTTCAACTAGATTTCAGTCATATCACGATGTCGGATCCTATTCCTTTTCACACCCGGGAACCACACGGGTGGGGTCCTATTCCTTTTTACACCCGGGAACCCCGCAGCTGCCTCAGTTAGTCGCCTCTTATGACAAGCTCTCTGAGGAGCCGAGGCCTATTCTTACCATTACCTGCTGTGTGCACAATGACATCCCAGGTCGATCCACGGAAGCCCCACGGGGCCCTCGGATTTTGAACACTGAAGGTGGTGAGATATATCACGGCAGGTTCAAAGTGGGAATATAGAAATTGGCTTGGTGTAATGAAGGTGACTTTGAGCAGGATGAGGAGAGAATAGCTTAAATACTTTGTCATGTGTTTGCGGTCAATGTTTTACTTTATGACATGATATTATGCAAAACAATACGATGAAAATAATGTGAACAATAATGGCGAAATCCTGGTATTCTGTAAAACTGCTGTTAAACGCACAAGTGATTCCAGAAAAAAAACTGCCTGGGTTGCTTTGGGTAGCACAGTTTTCCTATGCTTAGGCCTACCACATGGGGGAAAAGTTTCGAAATTAGGCCAAAATGCTCTTTTTTTACATCACCCTATTTGAAGATGGGGCAATGTGCTTACAATAGTACAAATTTTGCCATTTTATAGGTGGAAACATTTATGAGGAAAGGATTGTGTACCTCCCATATATTAAGATAGACTGTCAGTGTAAATTATAGTACTTAACGTTTCGAATAATGTGTGTTTTTGCATTCATAACTGTAATTCATGTAAAAGGAAATACAAAGAAAAATTCTCATTATAATACTGTGCATTTTTTAGCTCTAGACAATTTGATAACCTAGAAAACATAAGGAATAGCCTGGATTTTTAAGTATACTCATGAAATATATTTCATTCTTGTATTCTAAATATTTGAAGATAGTCACAATGTCTGTCAAAATTTATCAAAATGATTCATGTTGCATCTCGTCTAGAAGATGTTTAAAGGAAATCCCATCTCTTAGCCTGGGAAAGGGAGATAACCTACTAGAAAAACAAAAACACACAAGGAAAATGGTCACTTAAGTCCAAAATCACAAGTGGTCTACGTTAAAGGAGAACTGTGATATGTACTGCAATAATGCAGACTGACAAAAGCCTGGAATGACTAAGGCATGAAAACAGGGCGTATACCAGCACATCAGGATTTCACCATTTTGTTATTCATTCAGATCTGGTGTAGGCATGATCTTGTATCATATCCCCGCCACATCACAATGGATTAGTTTACAGCCTATGGTGATACAGGAGTCACCAGATTCTATGGGTAAGGTTTGGAGATTCTATGGGAAGGTGGAGGGATTCTGTGGGCAATGTGGGGATTCTATGAGGAAGGTGCGGGGATTTTATGGGGAAGGTGGAGGGATTCCATGGGGAAGGTGGGGGATTCTATGGAAGGAGGAAATTCTATGGAGGTGGGGTGTTCTATAGAGAAGGTGGGGATTTTATGAGAATGGTGGGGATTCTATGTAAGGTGGGGATTCTATGGGGAATGTGAAGGAACTTCATGGTGAAGATGGAGGGATTCCAAGGGAAAGGTGGAGGGACTGAAATCCCTAACATAACTGGAACACAATTATGCACATTTGCATGGTTAGAACAAAGGTATAATCAACATTTATACAACATCGCAAACTACATATATGTAATAATATATATGTATATAACATAGGTATGAAATGCATGAAAATCTAAATAACATTGAAGTATATATATATACATGTAACATATGAAAGGGTGAAAATCTAACATGAAAGTTGGTAATATATTTACAGTGTAGTACACGTCTATACAAGTAATACGAGAAAATAGTTGCATAATACAGTCATTGTACAAGTACCTTTCATATGTCATCTCATCTCGTTAAATGGACATTGTGTCAAAATTAATGGACAAATCCCATATGACAGGGTGGGGAGGGATCTACATATACAGGTAGCTTTTATATCTCATGTGTATCACTTTATCCGAGTGAAGTTAGGGGTTATATTGCAAAAAATACACTGCAGCTATGAACATGTTAGACAGAAGTACCAATACCTCTCTACAATGGAAGGCAAAAAAGGTCATATTTGCTTGATATCTTTTGATTTTGGTTCAGGCAAATTGGTTTATAGACTGTTACCTGTCACAACAGTGATTTAAATTTCAATGAAAGTGTACACAATCTGATTCTTAATAGAGAACAAAACATGTCTATTATTATGCAAATTAAATGACAATTTGTTTATGTAGTATTATCCGATGTGGATATATATGTCCATGGTTGTCTAAGGTGGATGTCTCTTTAGTTCGATATATTTTTGAGTTTATTGGGCAAAATCGTTCCTTTTTACCT
>JAVTVY010047178.1:0-22644 GCA_036873755.1 Hanleya hanleyi | reverse complement strand
CCCCGGATTCGTAATGAATCCACCCAAAAGACAATTTAGTGAACCATGGATCTTCGTGTTCCATGTTTTGGTCTAGCTATGAGGACACTAGGCGAGATGAAGCGGACTCAGTACATTTGACAGACAAATAGGCTATTCTGTCTTTTTGAGTTATTTATTTTTATAATCCTCGTTTTCCTCTAATTCTAGACTATATACAAACATATTTTATTTCACGCCTTTTACTCTTGCTGTATACAAAATAAAAAGAAACAGGTTGCTAGTAGTTGATCATAATTCTAAATTGGATTGGTAAATAACATGGTTTCATTTACACTCTGTGTTCACATATTGAATATATTCAAAGTATACAGCATTGCACAATGAACAAGTGCAGGTGACCTCCCGTGACCTGTGTTGACACATGACGTCTCATCTATACGTCAGCAGTCACGTGACACTGACTGTCGTCTGCCAAATGTAAACATCTCTCCGTTATCACATCAGTGGCGTTGCTCTCCTTCGTGTTTCAGTTAATTGACGTAATTGGAGTGGTTGTTTATACCAGTGACAGAGCCCAAAATTGTGTAACAGACCTTTACATAGAAACCTTCGAGTACGAGTAACAATAATCTCACATAATGTGTGAACTGAACTGTGTCGGTCTGAGAACGAGATCGCGCCCTGGTAAAAGTGATGTGTACCATGGCCTCCATGCCAGCCTGGTGAGTATATATCATAACGCATGCCTTATTATATTTCTGTTCACTGTTTTCTATTAACATAATTCAAAATTAGTGGTAGGGACAGTGTCAAATGAAATCAGTGTCGAGTCTGGTTGTATTTGCAAATGCATATAGAAACACTGATAGATAGCTTGAGGCCAGACTCCTGACGACTCCTCATACAAATATTCAAAATCAATAGGGATATAATATACAGATCCGCTAGCATTAATTGAAACTTTGGATGCTATCTTTTCATGCACTGTCAAGCGATCGCATAACACAAAGAATAGAACGAGACTGCGAAATTTATAACTTTTATCCCACATAGCTAATTTATGTAACATGTTATTTAAAAACATGATACCTTCAACACTCCCTCCTTATATATCCTTACATGTTTTTGACATGTAATTTCGGTATATGTCTTTACAGTCTCGGTCTTTAGTTTAGGGTTAAATTACTGATCTATTGCTAACACCTGTACTAATCTTAACATGTAACACACCATCTAAGCCTTCCTTCCTTCTTCTGTTCTTTAGTCTCTTCTTTTTCTATCTTTTTTTAATATTTAATTTCCTTGATTTATAAATGACGCGCTGTATTATAAACAGCATATGACTGCTAGACTAAGTTCCTTTATAGCGAGGAACCATCCCATTCTCCCGTGGGAAGTCCGATAAGACAGTAATCTCGTCCTAGGGACATATCACAGGTTTTCATTTTTATAATTTATCATTCATACTTTTGTTTAAATATGTCTGGTTGAGTAGCTAATATGGCCCCGGATTCGTAATGAATCCACCCAAAAAGACAATTTAGTGAACCATGGATCTTCGTGTTCCATGTTCTGGTCTAGCTATGAGGACACTAGGCGAGATGAAGCGGACTCAGTACATTTGACAGACAAATAGGCTATTATGTCTTTTTGAGTTATTTATTTTTATAATCCTCGTTTTCCTCTAATTCTAGACTATTACAAACATATTTTATTTCACGCCTTTTACTCTTGCTGTATACAAAATAAAAAGAAGCAGGTTGCTAGTAGTTGATCATAATTCTAAATTGGATAGGTAAATAACATGGTTTCATTTACTCTCTGTGTTCACATATTGAATATATTCAAAGTATACAGCATTGCACAATGAACAAGTGCAGGTGACCTCCCGTGACCTGGGTTGACACATGACGTCTCATCTATACGTCAGCAGTCACGTGACACTGACTGTCGTCTGCCAAATGTAAACATCTCTCCGTTATCACATCAGTGGCGTTGTTCTCCTTCGTGTTTCAGTTAATTGACGTAATTGGAGTGGTTGTTTATACCAGTGACAGAGCCCAAAATTGTGTAACAGACCTTTACATAGAAACCTTCGAGTACGAGTAACAATAATCTCACATAATGTGTGAACTGAACTGTGTCGGTCTGAGAACGAGATCGCGCCCTGGTAAAAGTGATGTGTACCATGGCCTCCATGCCAGCCTGGTGAGTATATATCATAACGCATGCCTTATTATATTTCTGTTCACTGTTTCCTATTAACATAATTCAAAATTAGTGGTAGGGACAGTGTCAAATGAAATCAGTGTCGGGGCTGGTTGTATTTGCAAATGCATATAGAAACACTGATAGATAGCTTGAGGCCAGACTCCTGACGACTCCTCATACAAATATTCAAAATCAATAGGGATATAATATACAGATCCGCTAGCATTATTTGAAACTTTGGATGCTATCACTGGGTGAAATGTACTGGTTTCCAAAAATGCGGATTCTTGGCGGAAACCAGTTGGAAACTGTAACACCCCATTTCCAGCCTGTTTCCGCATTGCGGAAACCAGTGGAAACAGGTGTTTTGGTTTCCGCCAAGAATCCGGTGCACGGAAACTGGACAGAAACCTGTTGTCAAATTTCCGCCCAGATTACGCTTCAGCGGAAACGGGTGGGAAACTGATGTTAGTTTCCGCTCTGTTTCAAATGCATCGGAAATGGACTGTAAACTGGTACTGGAGTTTCCGACCTGTTTCCGCTCGAGCAGAAATGGCTTGGAAACCAACGCGAGTTTCCCCCATGTTTCCAATCCAGCGGAAATAGACCGGAAACTGCTATTCAACTTTCCAGTCGGTTTCCGCTTGAGCAGAAACACATCGGAAACTGACCTAGGTTTTTGTCCAGTTTCCGTGTACCGGAATCTTGGCGGAAACCTAGGTCAGTTTCCGATCTGTTTCTGCTCAAGCGGAAACCGACTGGAAAGTTGAATAGCAGTTTCCGGTCTATTTCCGCTGGATTGGAAACATGGGGGAAACTCAACTGATGTTGTTAAATTTCCGCCCAGATTCTGCTCCAGCGGAAACTGGTCAGAAACTGATGTCAGTTTCCGCTCTGTTTCCAATGCAGCAGAAATGGACTGGAAACTGGTATTGAAGTTTCCAACCTGCTTGTGAAATGGCTCAGATACCAACGTGAGTTTCCGCTCTGTTTCAAATCCAGCGGAAATGGACCGGAAACTGCTATTAAGTTTCTAGCCTGTTTCCGGTTGCGCAGAAACAGGTCGGAAACGGACATAGGTTTCCGCTAAGACTCCGGTGCACGGAGACTGGACGGAAAGCTGTCCTTAAATTTCCACTACAGTGGACACTGGTCAGAAACTGATGTCAGTTTCCGTTCTGTTTGCAATCCAGCGGAAATGGACTGGAAACTGGTAATGAAATTTCCAACCTGTTTCCGCCCAGATTACGCTCCAGCGGAATCTGGCTAGAAACTGATGTCAGTTTCCACTCCGGGTTCTCCATTTCTTTGGGAACACCTGCACAATCATATCTAAACAGGTGTATGTGGTTGTTAACTGCCGAGTGCAGCGAGGCGTTTAAAAATTAGGCCGGGGGCCTGGGGGCCGCCAGAAACCCCACATGCTCTGTGGTGCAATCTGAGCCATTTTGGGATGAAAATTCCTAGCAAAGGGTATTTTTATGTAGCATTCAGCAATTAAGCTACCCCGTCCCAGCATGCCCAGTCACCCCCATGTAGCCCATGAAGCCAGATTTCTATTAAGCTTACATAACAATATCAAACAGGTGGATTAAGAAAAATCAACATTAAGTAAGAACTTTGTAGATTTTGAAGTGGAAGTTAAACAAATAGGCTGATGCTGTGTGAAGAAATTTGACCTGGCCTAAACTGTTCTGAAATCTGAACATCATGCCAAATCTACATAAAATCTTCTTTTTGGGGGGGGGGGGATATCTTTATGCTAAAAATTGTATCAGGATAATTGCAAAAAATAGGTTCATTTATAGTGTTGAGAATTAATTGTCGCTTAATATGCCGTCATTGGCTTTAACGGGTGAATTTGAAGACCCCATTGTCGTTGTTGTTGTAACTGGCACTGCATCAAAATGTTCGACATAGTCACATTTTGAGTCGCTGTCATTAATATTCGGCGGCACTGTACTGACAGCATCGCCATCCCCGTGAAAAGATCATCTTTTATTTCGTTTGAAGGGTTCGCTCAAACTCAGTTGTCAACGTTTCATTTCGAAAATTTCCCCTCATCCCCGTACAGTCATTCCACAGGCAGCTGGTCATTCTGTCGACGACTAAAACCGGAAGCCCAATGTACGACGCTTCTGATTGGCTCATCTATTGTATTCAACCAATCAACAGGATTATTACATCGCAAAACCGGAAACAGGCCATGTTATGCAGTGTATAGATTCCGTTACCGTAAGGTTAGAGGAAGTTTGACTTTTTCCTATTTCATACCTGTGAAAAGATCATCTTTTATTTCGTTTGAAGGGTTCGCTCAAACTCAGTTGTCAACGTTTCATTTTGAAAATTTCCCCTCAACCCCGTACAGTCATTCCACCAATCTCGAAACCAGAGCTATCCGGTCCTGTCCTCCCTACTATGCTCTGGGAGGGCGCTCGGCAGTACGATCGGTCATTGGATAGAAAACAAAACCCTAGAATTTAGAACATAACGAGAGCGTATCTGTGGGATCAAGCCGACGTCCCGACGTCATGAATGTTACGAGCGCGTCTGAAAGATGACGTAGCCTACTAGAATTCTTTATGCATTCTTGTGAAACATTTTTTTATTCTGACGTCATGACGTTATGACACTGGCCATGAAAATGACTCATGACTGACGTTCTATAAAGAATAGGATATGTTCCAATGGAACCGGAAGGGGCCACGTGAAAGAATTTTTCAATGTATTATGGGACCAATTTTCAGCGACCGTCGTCCCAGGGGTTCGTCGGAGCGGTCAATTTTCCAGCGGAGAGCGACCCCTGGTGGCGAGGTTGTCATTCCACAGGCAGCTGGTCATTCTGTCGACGACTAAAACCGGAAGCCCAATGTACGACGCTTCTGATTGGCTCATCTATTGTATTCAACCAATCAACAGGATTATAACATCGTAAAACCGGAAACAGGCCATGTTATGCAGTGTATAGATTCCGTTACCGTAAGGTTAGAGGAAGTTTGACTTTTTCCTATTTCATACCATGTGAAAAGATCATCTTTTATTTCGTTTGAAGGGTTCGCTCAAACTCAGTTGTCAACGTTTCATTTCGAAAATTTCCCCTCAACCCCGTACAGTCATTCCACCAATCTCGAAACCAGAGTTATCCGGTCCTGTCCTCCCTACTATGCTCTGGGAGGGCGCTCGGCAGCACGATCGGTCATTGGATAGAAAACAAAACCATAGAATTTAGAACATAACGAGAGCGTATCTGTGGGATCAAGCCGACGTCCCGACGTCATGAATGTTATGAGCGCGTCTGAAAGATGACGTAGCCTACTAGAATTCTTTATGCATTCTTGCGAAACATTTTTTTATTCCGACGTCATGACGTTATGACACTGGCCATGAAAATGACTCATGACTGACGTTCTATAAAGAATAGGATATGTTCCAATGGAACCGGAAGGGGCCACGTGAAAGAATTTTTCAATGTATTATGGGACCAATTTTCAGCGACCGTCGTCCCAGGGGTTCATAATGTATTTTAAACGGGAAACAAGAGGAAGTAACTCTGCCTATTAGGAAATGCTTGAAACAGGGACTGGACGGAACGTCACAAGGGAGCTAACTTTACAAGAAAAAACTGCACAATATACTGTGCATTTTTTGTCACCAATGAAAACTCCGTATTCTGACCCCGGCCCCAACTCAAAGGATTTGATTGGTTCATTCATATACGCACGCTGGAAGCAATTAATGCGTTCATGTGACGTCAACAATGAGAATGACGTTACTACCATGACCTCAACAATGGGAATGACGTTATTGCCGAGACGTCACAATATGCCGTTAGAATGAAATTGATACAAATATTGCGACCGAAGGTAAAAACATGTCAATCGTCCAGACTAATCACGCCTCCAGATGGAATCTTTACACGACGAAACCCATCAAATCGTCCAGTCTCTATTTTAAAAATATTTTTTTCATTTTTTTCTCATTCTATTTATTAAAGATAATTTTATTATTAATAATAGTACATATGAAATAGAGACTCATCCAGTCTAGCCTTCTTGATAATTAACACGATATATAAGGACTCTTCATCTAGTCTGCAACTTGTACGTGGCCCACTATTGGTATGTATTGGCCCCTCCCTCTGTTTTATTGATTGATGTGATTGTTCTAGTGATTGTACTCTGTCCTAAATGGGCTTGTTTCTAGTACAATAAATTGAATTGAATTGTCCCACGGTTTGGTGTTGCACTGATATGACCGATAACATTCCAATGCAAAACTCCTCACAGTAATGATATGTCTCTGTCTATCTCGCCTTGAAGCAGTGATCAGCCATCAAAATATAGTCCCCTGGCAAGGCATGTTATCGAGTTTAACTGGAATAAAATTACAAGCTAAATATAACAAATGCCACAAAACTTTCTGTCCGTACAAACGGCATGTGATTATTTGTTGGAACGAAGGTGGAAAACAGTCCAGACCAATTTGACCTTGGGAAGAGATCACGGCGCCCCACAGCAGTACGGATTGGGACTATTTTACAAATGGCTGCCTATTTCTTTTTCGTATGTGACGATCTTGTTCATCAAACTGTGTCATATTAGAAGATACCAAGCGGAAAAGAGTCGAATTACGATACCAGGAATGATTTGGACCAAGTAAGCATCGCAAAATTATCTCACATTCCTCGGTGAGGAGAAAACTGAGCATTTATACCCTTGGGCATAAACGTGAGAAAATTATGTTGAAAACTGGGCTCCCCGTGATGGTTTTAGGTGGGTACATTACATTGTGCCGATCAAGCTCTATTGTGGTCAAATATTCTGTACGTATTTACAAATGGTATACACAGCCACACTGTATAGCACAATGATGCACTGCAAACACATTTGAAGACATTTTTAAAAATCCATTTGGCACTGAATTTCTGTTAAGAAGGCCTCTAGTCTATATGGTGATAATTCTCTGATTATTCAATCAAACTTTGCACCCATATCAGGCTCAAATTTTGATCCTGAACATTCTAAATAAAGGAAAAATTACAGACATAACCTGTTTATAGCGTCCTAGGCTTTGGATTATGGATTATGAGAGGAAATAAATTTCTGTTTTGGTATCATTCCCTCTTACCAGGCTTGGTACAAGGCTAGATCGAGCTATTTAGCTCCATCGGACTATAATAGCTCGATGTAGCTTATAAAATGATGTTTTTGTACACACTGATCACGAGTGAACATATATACAAGGCAAGTGGCATCCCCTGCAGTTGATACAACAACAACAACAACCAGTAACATAACATGCCGTCAAAAGTTTCAGTCTTCATGCTTGCATATTTTGCCAATTCATAATTCAATATCGCTAGTTTGCATATCAATTCACATTTTCTCACCTAATCAACTTGATAATCTGTATTTCTTCTCCTCCTTCAACCACCAACTGCCGAATCACATCTGGCTTCCATTTCACCAACTCAAAACGAAGCTCATGCACGATTTTATGAAATTTCACCACTAAAATTAAAAACGGAACTATGGAGTGGCGTTCAGTACCACAATACTGAAATGAACTCAATGAAAGTGATGCAATTATTAAAATGTATTATGCTATTGAAAAGTTCTTTTGCTTTGGTTATTGCCTTGACAACTTCTTCAATCCTGTATGACCATTGGCTGTCTCATTATCACCTATGGTTACGAACAGTCCTACCAAACTTGAAATTTTTCCCTGTCATTCTCAGCTGTTATTTCAACGTAACAGGTGCTGAATATGGAGAGTTCGGTATTGTATCGTATTTTCCTTTTGCTTAGTAGTATTACATAATTGTAAGGCGAATTACTGAATAACCGCGTGTATGCCACTTATTATGAATGAATAACTGAAAAAGTTAGAAGCAATTTACCTTCAATATTACTGTACAGGGTTAATTACAGTTCACTGTATGTCCTCATCAGTTTCGTCACCAGAACCTGTCATTTGATAATATTAATATTCATCAGTAAATTAGGTAGGTATAATGTGTTCATTTGAAATAAAATTACCAAAGAAATGACATTGATGGTTTCTTACCTCCATATCATGGAGGCTTGCACAATGCCAACTATCCAATCAGATTGTGGACTTTTGGCCCGGTGAACGTATGAAATGTCCAAAGTACAACTTCTCATATTGTGCAAGCCTCCCATTGTTCCTTCCTCGTGCAGTCTTAATGGTAAATATAACAAGATATATATTTTTATAACAGAAATTCAAAAGCCATTATAATCCTGGCAAGAATGTTAAGGGCCAACGGAGTAGGGCCAAGAAACACCACACTGGTGCCATCCCTATAAGATACATCACAGACAGTACGGCTCGCTCGCAGGCCTATTGCAGGCGTAGGAAAAATGTCTGCAGGAAGGTACGTTAATATGAAGTGAGACAATTACCTTCGTCCACATCCACTGGAGGAATGTCTTCGAGTGTGGATGTGACCATTCTATAGAATGCGATGTACAAGTCTTTAGTGCCCATCTTTATCTTGTGGTTCCATTTCACCAAGAGTTCCTCCGCTTCCTCTGACTTTCCCCTGTCACGCATTTCCCCAAGAACCTGTACAATGTACCCATGAATCTGGTCCTTTGTTTTGTTGTTTATGTTGTTGTACGATGTACGGTCTTGGGGAAGAACAAACACCGGAATGAGCTTTTCCTTCATGTCCCTTTCCTGACCCTCGTAATACAGGTCAATGTTTCCTTTGCAATGACCCGCACAATGCACCAGTTCTGTATCCAAATCTCTGCCATCTATTGATGTGTGCTTCTCGGGGGATAATGGGTTTCCCAAGTACCGCGACTCTCTTAACCGTTTCCTCCAAGAGAAAATCTCATTTGTCAGATCTCGTTGATAAATTCCAAGCTGACTTGATTGTTCTTTGCACGCCGGAATGAGGTTGTTGATGTTTTCCTTTATCTGCAATGCAAAAGTACAATGCGAGTTGAATTATTTAACATTTGTAAAAAGATTTGTAATATTTTCTTTTTATTTCGTTTCACTTCTAGATCGATGAACTTTCCATTATGACGAACTCGACCTCAGAGTGGTTGGTCACGAAAGAGAGTGGGGAGAAACAATTACATACGTATCCACCTCAAGAATCACCGAAGAAGATCATTAACACTACTCCAGTGATACCGGAGCCGAGCAATGAGGTGCCAGAAAGTAATGAATCTGGAGATACTGCCACCCTCACCTTCCCATCCCCGCCCCCTAAGAGAACCAGGATGTCTGAGGAGCCAAGGCCGGAAGTCAGTGGCGAAACATTGCCATGTACCTCCGATCCGCTTAAACGGAAAAGTAGAAGAAACAAAAAAGTCGCCAAAACTTTTTGCGGGAAATGCGGGGGGGAATACACGCTAAAGGGGGATAGGAAACAAATTTGGGTGGGGTGTGAACATTCCGGATGCAATTATTGGGCACACAGTCACTGTTTTAATTTTGTGTGTACATCCGAGGACCAGCTGAAAGACGTGAAGTTCTTTTGCCCTCTTCATATAAAAAGTCATGTGCAATTTTGAACCATATGCCTACTGTTGTCTTTTATTGTTGAGTGGTGCACTGTTAAGAGGATGTGGTCAATTTGACCATAAATTCCATGGTGCAGACGCGACAGGCCATACATTTTCTGGTCAAATCGCTGTTTGACCATCGCACTGATGGTTCTTCTGACCACACTTGATATGGTCTGTCGCGTCTGTACCATATCGTTCTAACAGTGTGGGGTGAGTATGTGTACTAGTTGGTTTCATTAAGTCAGTCTCTTTCTGCAAAACAATGAAACATATGTGCATTCATAAACATTTGATGTTTTTTACCTTTTCTAGTGTATCTGCGTTTCGAGTCACACGCCGCCAGTGCTTCTCCGTTGGAACCCCGGGTGGAAGCCAACTCTTCGTCCGTTTATTTTTTGCTTCAAGGATAAAGTCAGCACCTTCACCTTTACTGCCATGGCCTGACACTGAAAAGGATTCATGCGACGTTAGAAATGCAGAAAGTTCTTGCGGACAGAGAACACGCGTCGACAAATCGAAGAAATCGATCTGTTGGTAGTACGTCATGTTTAACCCGTAGAATAAGTTGTTAAACTTAACACGGCCTGCCAGCATACAGTCACTGTTGTTCCTTCTCACACCAACTCGGAAGATGAACAAAGCCAACAAATAGGTGAATATGACATCCTTAAGGAACAGATATTTTGGATTTTGAACACATTCTATCCACTCGTAATAGGCAGAGAGAGTGGGAACTCGGCCATTGCGCATACAGTCCCGAACGTACGGAAGGAGGAGTTCATCACATGTGCCTTGGAAAAAAATCTGTAAAATCTGCCAAGATTTGTGATGGTCGCATGCGGCTTTGCATACAGTTTGGGCTCTTAAGGATTTAAATCCTAGCATATCAGCAAGGTCTGTCAACCCCACATCCCAGAGCAACTTGAAACAACCCTTAACCATGTTAATCTCGTAGTGGCCTAGGCCAGGTTGAAGCAAAATTTGCTGCAGATGCTGGTTGTCTCTTATCAACTTACACCCCAAGACAAACGGCAACCCATCACAGGAAACTAAGGTCCATGCCCTCTCTCCACTTCTGCAGCCAGACTCATCCAGGATATGTTCCAGAACTTTCGTCACGGATTTATATGAACAAGGGTTCTGGAAACAAGGCTCACCAGTTGATACCTTGGGGGGTGAGTCTCCGTGGTGGTGCTCAACAAACGAGTAAGGGTCTTTTTCCTTCACACAGGGGGAGGGCATATCATCACTGTCAATACCATCAGAAATCTCATCATCCTGACCTTCCTTCTGATCTTTGAATACCATGGCGAGGCGTTTACCGATGAATTCATCACGCATGAAATTGAAGTTGGATTTGCATGTTGCGGACAAAGATTTGATACGCTCCACCAACTCTTTTGGTTGGACATTTGCTTGGTGGAGCCAAAATCGTGGGGACATACCAGCATCGTATTGCAACATTGTGGGTATTGCTGGGCAGATGTGTATAATATTGGTTATTACACTGACTGTTGCCTTAGAATTCACAATAACCCTCCAGCGTCTACCTACAACCTGGTTGTTGTCAAATTACAAGCGTCTAGTCCGTCATTCATAATCCAGCCGTCGTCCATTAGAGAATATCCGCGTCCATAATCCAAAGACCTATTCCATTTCCATATAACAGTATTAGCACCAAATTCAAAAAGACAAAAGTATACATAAACATAGGCTTGTTTCCTGCAAGAGAGAAGCGGTCAACAGTTTTCAATGATGCCGGCAAGACATCATGATGTTCCAAAATATCAAATCCGTATCGCTGATCAGTATTCTTAATCCATAATATTCGCTATAGAGTCGTCATCTAAAAATGATGTACCTCAGTCACGCTTTGATTGTGACTGTTCATATGAGTACCATGAGGATCTTGAAGTACATGGGTTCATACGGCCCCTAGCCCCGGGTTAAGCGGAATTAGACACAAGTTACGAAACGCAGCGCCATAGATCTTGCACGCTACGTTCGTATTTTGCTATCAGCATGCGATATGTATCGCCAAATTGGAGAAACTTTGAGTGGAGGCGCTTGGTGGAATAGCCCTGTTTTATAAGTTTCTGCAACAATGTTTTGTGACGTTGATTAAAATCATCACATTTAACACAGGATCTAGCAAATGCTACTAAGCGAGATATGTATACGCCATATGCAGGTCCCACTGGAATATTACTATCCAGAAAGGGATAGTTTACGATGTCGAAATTGTAATCATCTCTTTTGTCATAAAGTCGACGAGAGAGAATGCCCGCTTCATTTTTATAGAGATAGAGATCTAAATAAGATGTGCCTGTAGGGCTATCTGTAGTTTCCTTCAAATCCAGTGAAGGTGGATATATATCCTTCACTGCGTCATTTATATAGCGATTATCCACAGCGAGAAGATCGTCTATATAGCGTTTGGTGAATGAGAAGGAACGGGCTTTGAGTGGATCGGTTTTTGAAAGCGCCAGCATATAGTCATATTCATAAGAGAACTATTCATAAGAGAACTAGTTATAATGTCACATGATGAAGGACACACATTGGGGCGATCCTCACACTTATCTATCCACTTTCGGACTGTTCCGTAGCTGCCACAGGGATATAGTTGACAATGTATATTAATAACAGATTTGCTCCCACAAATAAAGTAACTCACAATATTCGCTGCGAAAGCCAAGGGAGCTACAAGATTGCTGCAACAAGCAGAGTACAGGCAGCCCAGTGCACTGGCAAGTGACAGGGTCTTCTTATTGGAGATCGCGGGATTTACACCAGAACAACCCACCATGAATGAAACAACAACATCGTTCCTTTGAGCAATCCACTGCAGAGGGTTAAAGTCCGTCAAGTCATTGTATTGCTGATCATTCACCATTGTGTCCGCATCTCTCATCAAGGAGCTCCTCTGGGTTTCACCCAGCAAATTGGCCAATAAATTTAATTCTTCCGACTCGAGCTCACCTGCTTGAAGTAACTGTGCAACTTTCTTTACTTCTTCACGAATATTATGTTTTGCTTTTTTACTGGCCGGTTCTGCCTCTGGATCGCAATGTGTGGTTTGCAAAAAGTTCTGCTCACAATATTTCGCACATCCCGTACACAAGTAACTGGCTCTAGCGGACAGATATCCCTTGTCCACAAGAGTGCGTACAACTATTTTTTTGTAATTTTTGGATGGTAATTTACATGTCTGAAAATTTTGATCACCAGCGAATTCACTGTGTTTCGTACACTTGCAACGTGTAGCCATATTCAGCACCTGTTACGTTGAAATAACAGCTGAGAATGACAGGGAAAAATTTCAAGTTTGGTAGGACTGTTCGTAACCATAGGTGATAATGAGACAGCCAATGGTCATACAGGATTGAAGAAGTTGTCAAGGCAATAACCAAAGCAAAAGAACTTTTCAATAGCATAATACATTTTAATAATTGCATCACTTTCATTGAGTTCATTTCAGTATTGTGGTACTGAACGCCACTCCATAGTTCCGTTTTTAATTTTAGTGGTGAAATTTCATAAAATCGTGCATGAGCCTCGTTTTGAGTTGGTGAAATGGAAGCCAGATGTGATTCGGCAGTTGGTGGTTGAAGGAGGAGAAGAAATACAGATTATCAAGTTGATTAGGTGAGAAAATGTGAATTGATATGCAAACTAGCGATATTGAATTATGAATTGGCAAAATATGCAAGCATGAAGACTGAAACTTTTGACGGCATGTTATGTTACTGGTTGTTGTTGTTGTTGTATCAACTGCAGGGGATGCCACTTGCCTTGTATATATGTTCACTCGTGATCAGTGTGTACAAAAACATCATTTTATAAGCTACATCGAGCTATTATAGTCCGATGGAGCTAAATAGCTCGATCTAGCCTTGTACCAAGCCTGCTTACAACATGCTAAACAAGAACGGGGAACAATTCTTCAGCAGTCCATGACTTGATCAACTGGGGTACAGATTAGCCACATATACGCAGAATGTGTCGTGCACTTCTTTTGTTGGCAGTTGGGATTATTAGACTGTTTATCGTAACTTAAACAGGTTGGGGAAAATACCTTGATCGGGGTATTGCCCAATCGTGGTATAGGCTATGTCAACTTCAGTTTTTATATATTTATGGAAAATGTGGACATTCACAAACATGCCGGGCTGCATGAATCTTTCAACAACATTCATTGCTTCATTATTCCATGATTTTCACGGCAACGTATTGCTTCGTTTTATGCGACTAATCATTCAAATTAGCCACTTAAATATTTCAAAAATGAAACATGGCTTCAAATGACATTCGGTGAAATTTATTCTGCAAAATGAAAAAAAAAAAACATTGGGTGGCATTACTTTCCACAGCTGTCCTGCAAATCAGTAGCTTTTCTTGTTGCCGTGAATTTCAGGTAGGCCTATACCTGCAATTCTGTCACATTTGTATTCCTGTACTGGAGGTTAAATATTTTCATCTATTTCCTGATAACCAGCTACAGTGTGATGTAGCTCCTTCTGTCCATCCCACCCATGCTGTGATAACAATTCAACCGAGCGATTTGAAACTTGGGGACTGACTTTACACCAGCGAGACAGCAGTTGGTATTGATTTCACTGAGCATTCATTGAAATCCAAAATGCCCGTCATCTTGGATTTCTTTTCCACAACCAAACACAACTCCCATCAACATTTGCCACACAAAATACATTTCATGGTGAAACTAGCAGGCCTTATATACCCTTGGTTTTGCAAATTTACCGATCATGAGTGAACATCAGTTTATTACCCCTCGGCCAAAATTTGCCGAAGGGTATTGTAGTCGTCATGTACGTCCGTCCGTCTGTCCGTCACACCTTTCTCGTTACCAAGATATCTTTAGAACGACTTACCCTAGGCACACCATACTTGCAGTGCATATCCGTATGCTCGTGACCCAAAACCCAATTGAATCTGGACCTGATTGGTTGGAAACTTTGGCGGCCATATTTAATTTATGCGAAATCATTAATCTTGTCTATCTTAGGTACCATTTCTCTGTTCAGTGTGAAACTTGGTATAGATCATTGATGCATAAAGAAACTTCAAAGGAATGACCAAACCAGTTTCCCTGATTCGGTGAAAATCTTGGCGGCCATCTTTAATTTATGCAAAATCTTTAATGATATATATCTCTGATACCATTCAAGTGTTCTATACAAAACGTCGTATACAGAATCGATGTATCAAGAAATCTGCAATGTATAACCACATCAGTTCCTCTGAGTGGCGGGAAGGATGGGCAGCCATCTTTAATTTATGCGAAATCATTAATGATCTCTATCTCTGATACCGTTCGAGTGCTCGATGTAAAATTTGGTATATATAATCGATGCATCAATAGACTTAAGACAAATGACAGTTCTGGCGTTTCTGATTGGGCGGAAACCTTGGTGGCCATCTTTAATTTATGCAAAATCTTTAATGATGTATATCTTTGATACCATTTCAGTGTTCTATATGAAACTTGGTATACAGCATCCATGTATCAAGAGACTTGCAATGAATAACCACATCAGTTTCTCTGAGTGGTGGGAAGGATGGGCGGCCATCTTTAATTCATGCGAAATCATTAATGATCTCTATCTCTGATAATTTTCAAATGCTCGATGTAAAATTTGGTATACATCATCGATGCATCAACAGACAGTTATGGTTTTTCTGATTGGGCAGAAACCTTGGTGGCCATCTTTAATTTATGCAAAATCTTTAATGATGTATATCTTTGATACCATTTCAGTGTTCTATATGAAACTTGGTATACAGCATCCATGTATCAAGAGACTTGCAATGAATAATCACATCAGTTTCTCTGAGTGTTGGGAAGGATGGGCGGCCATCTTTAATTCATGCGAAATGTAAAATTTGGTATAGACTTATGTAATGAATACCGATTTCTCTGATTGGACGGAAACATTCAAGGCCATTTCTAATGGCAAAATTTTTCATAATGTGTATATATTTGTCACTTGACTGCTTGGTGTTCCTGAAGTCTTCCTTCAAATTGAATACATTATGAATGGCTGGCGCCCAGAGCCGAGGGGTTTTCAGATGCGCAGCTTCGTATTTTGATATTATAGCTAAAGATACTTATGTGTATCCCAAATGGGAGATTTCCTTGTATCCCAAATGGGATATTATTGTCAAAGACTTTGGGCTGGAATATCTAAAAGATATGATGTATGCAATTTTTCAAATAGTAAATTATTCTTTAGACTTTAGAATTATTCCATAATCTCTGATCTTGTCAGAATATATTTTTTAATACCGGTATGTAGCTTGCCTCCTGCATAATTTGGCCTCGTGTAGTGAAAGTAAAATGTATGTGACACATGTGTAATATTAATTTCAGATGATCCTAGTCGGCTCCAGGAACTGTTCCATGTTTCACTGGTGCAGCAGTGCCATTACAGCTCATGCATCCGTTAACATCACTGGGTAAACCGATATTGATGAGTATCTTTTTCATTTTCTTAATCTTTCTGGTTTAATTATTTATTGAAAAGAAATTTACCAGTGTGGAATAGGCCCATGATCATGTATAAAGTTTTGAGCAGTTTGTAAAGCAGGCTAGGATTCCAGGAACACAACACAGCTTATAAACACTGCTGACAGAGTATATACTGTTGATATTGGTCGTCACATACAGTTGCCATTGATAATTGGAGATCATGTCAGATGATCACTCTCAGGCTTGCCATGTTTATATGTGGTAGATTATCTGCACAACATACATGAACGTATATTCCTTTTTTCATTTCGTATTTTAGGAATGTGGTGGAGAAATGAAGAGGTGGTACATCCATGGAGTGTTTTTCAGCCAGGTATTACTGACAGACTGATGCTACAAGCATGGCAAGTAACATTTATATGTAAATTCAAAACCTGCTAAACATTTGTATTGGACATCTCTATTTTTGCGTCTTTAATAGAAAAGAAAACACTAGCAGAAATCAGACGAATGATACCTAGTCAGGTGTCCTTTCAATGAGAAAAAAACACAGGATGACTCTTTTTCCTTTGCAAAAGGTCACTGGCATATAAAACAGGAAATCACTGAAATGTTCGTGTCCGGTCTATATCTGTGAACATTTTCTATCCACAGTTGCAATTTTTTGTGAGTGGATACGCTAGTTGGAGACGATGTGTCACGTACGAAAATTGAGGTCGAGGTCAGAGGTCAAAGGTCACTGTTGCCTAAAATCAGGAAATCATTGATCATTGACATTTTTCTGTCTACAGTTCTAATTTTTGGTGAGTGGATTAGGGGGGGGACGATACGTTGCATACAAAATGTACGTCGTCGTCAGAGGTCAAAGGTCAGTGCTCCAAGTGAAGTGAAAATGATTACTTGGACTTCAGTGAACACGGGAAAATATTACAAAGTAAAAGGACCACTAGAAATATCAATCTCGAATCCAGAGTCATTCGGTCCTGTTCTCCCTACAGACTCTGGTTGCACGGTCAGCATTACAGCTTCCCATTGGATAATGCACGAACGCATAGAACGTGGAACATAACGTAGACGTATCTGTGGAGATCCTGCATGTGACCCAACGTCACACAGGTCTTAGAGACACGTTTGAGAAATGACGTCGTCTGTTTGTATTGTTGCGATTAATTTTCAATTATGAGTCAAGGTCAAGGTCGAAGGTCATAGGTCACTGACCCCAAAATCAGGAAATTATTAAAAATAACTGTTTTTTTTTGTGTCAGTAGATACATGAGGGGGACACGATGTGTCACATACCAAAATGTAGGTCACTCTGACCCCCAAAATCATGAAATTGTTAAAAATCATGATGTTTTTTGTGTCCATTGATACACATCCTCGCGAGCCAGTGTATCGATCAATCTGTTAGGATCGATACACTGGCTTAGTTAGTTACCGATATGAGTTCTGGATATATCTTGTCATTTGCAGAGCTTTATTAGAAGCCTAGGCCTGACAGCAAGAATATGATATCAACTTTCCCATCCACTTCCTCATGAATTACCAGTATTGCATAGCCTGGCCTTATAGACCATTTCGATTTAGTTTTCACTCTGACTAACCTTAATAAAACTTTTGATTTTTACAGAATGTTGTTGAGAAGTACAGAATAAGACGAGCAAGTAACATTCCCTTGGTGATCCTGACATCTGTTTACCCTGATAGACCAATAAGCGAAGAGAGGCGCTATAAAGATGTTATCCTGCAGGTGCCAGTTGCTCCAAGTGAAGTGAAAATGATTACTTGGACTTCAGTGAACACGGGAAAATATTACAAAGTGAAAGGACCACTAGAAATATCAATCTCGAATCCAGAGTCATCCGGTCCTGTTCTCCCTACAAACTCTGGTTGCACGGTCAGCATTACAGCTTCCCATTGGATAATGCACGAACGCATAGAACATGGAACATAACGTAGACGTATCTGTGGAGATCCTGCATGTGACCCGACGTCACACAGGTCTTAGGGACGCGTTTGAGATGTGACGTCGTCTGTTTGTATTGTTGCGATTAATTTTCAATTATGACGTTATGTCGGTGTTGTTGTTGTTTGACATTTCGCAAAGGATCACGGGACCAAGAATCTTGGCAAATCGAACGACCGTGTTACCAGGGGTCAGATGAAGTGCGACCATTTTTTCTGCGACGGAAGTGACCCCTGGTGGCGAGGTTGTAGAAATATGAAACTGGAATAACCTACAAACAGAGATGGATTGTGTATGTTGAATTGCAGTTGTGTATACAATTACAGTGGTTTACCTGCAATTAGTAACTAAAAAAATCTTTCTTATCAGCTGTGTAATGAGATAGGACTGTCACCCAGATCTTGTACGTCAACTATTTACCCCACCTTCAGGAAGTTTGTTCTTGATACATGTATGTCCTACATGTAAACTGTGGCAACAAAGCTTAAGGGTACCACCATTTCATATTACATCCATCATGTCTATGTTGCGTTTGATGGACTGAAAATTACACTTGTTCATGGACTGTTTTATTAAAGTATTTGGTTTAATGTGTTTACATTAGAGTAGAATGGCGCCAGAATCATCCATTGTTAACTTGTTGGTTTGACATCTTATTCTCCAATGCACTGATATTTCAGGATCAAAGAACTGTATACCAATCTGAATGTAAATATATATTGAACATTTTACCACTGACTTTTCTTTTGCATAAACTAACATAAGTTGAATATAATAATCTTCCGTTACTTTCCACTCCATTTCCGCCTGTAATCCAGTTAATTTTTTATGCAGAAAAGGGCACGGAAACTGGATAGAAACCCGCTCTGTTCTATTGCGGAAACCAAGAGAGTGTTACAGTTTTCAGCCAGTTTCAATCCTGTTTCCGGCCCACTTTCCACATAATTTCCGCTGCGGAATCTTGGCGGAAACAGCTTGGGAACTGTAACTCGTCCACTATTCCGCACCTCCGGAATCCTGGGTTCCGCTCAGTTTCCGCTTGGCTTGCTCCATGGTTTCCGCCCAGTTTTTGTCTTGTTTCTGTCCAGTTTACAATTTGGAAACTTAGTCGGAAAGTAGGCGGAAACTGGTTGGAAACCTTTTAAGGACGGTCTGTTTCCAACCTGTTTCCGCTTATTTTCCGCACTGCTGTATTTGGATTTTTCATATTTCCAGCCAGTTTCCGCGCTGTTTCCAGTGCGGAAACCAGCAGAGTGTTACAGTTTCCAACCGGTTTCAATCCTGTTTCCGGCCCAGATTCCGCATAATTTCCGCTGCGGAATCTTGGCGGAAACAGCTTGGAAACTGTAACACGTCCACTATTCTGCACCTCCGGAATTCTGGGTGCCGCTCAGTTTCCGCTTGGCATGCTCCATGGTTTCCGCCCAGTTTCTGTCTTGTTTCTGTCCAGTTTACAATTTGGAAACTTAGTCGGAAAGTAGGCGGAAACTGGTTGAAAACCTTTTAAGGACGGTCTGTTTCCAACCTGTTTCCGTTTATTTTCCGCACAGCTGTATTTGGATTTTTCATATTTCCAGCCAGTTTCCGCGCTGTTTCCAGTGCGGAAACCAGCAGAGTGTTACAGTTTCCAACCGGTTTCAGTCCTGTTTCCGGCCCAGTTTCCGCATAATTTCCGCTGTGGAATCTTGGCGGAAACAGCTTGGAAACTGTAACACGTCCACTATTCCGCACCTCCGGAATCCTGGGTTCCGCTCAGTTTCCGCTTGGCATGCTCCATGGTTTCCGCCTAGTTTCTGTCTTGTTTCTGTCCAGTTTACAAATTGGAAACTTGGTCGGAAAGTAGGCGGAAACTGGTTGGAAACCTTTTAAGGACGGTCTGTTTCCAACCTGTTTGCGCTTATTTTCCGCACAACTGTATTTGGATTTTTCATATTTCCAGCCAGTTTCCGCGCTGTTTCCAGTGCGGAAACCAGCAGAGTGTTAGTTTCCAACCGGTTTCAATCCTGTTTCCGGCCCAGATTCCGCATAATTTCCGCTGCGGAATCTTGGCGGAAACAGCTTGGAAACTGTAACACGTCCACTATTCCGCACCTCCGGAATCCTGGGTTCCGTTCAGTTTCCGCTTGGCATGCCCCATGGTTTCCGCCCAGTTTCTGTCTTGTTTCTGTCCAGTTTACAATTTGGAAACTTAGTCGGAAAGTAGGCGGAAACTGGTTGGAAACCTTTTAAGGACGGTCTGTTTCCAACCTGTTTCCGCTTATTTTCCGCACAGCTGTATTTTGATTTTTCATATTTCCAGCCAGTTTCCGCGCTGTTTCCAGTGCGGAAACCAGCAGAGTGTTACAGTTTCCAACCGGTTTCAATCCTGTTTCCGGCCCAGATTCCGCATAATTTCCGCTGCGGAATCTTGGCGAAAACAGCTTGGAAAGTGTAACACGTTCACTATTCCGCACCTCCGGAATCCTGGGTTCCGCTCAGTTTCCGCTTGGGGTGCTCCATGGTTTCCGTGCAGTTTCCATCTTGTATCTGTCCAGTTTACAATTTGGAAACTATGCGGAAACTGAGCGGAAATTGAATGGAATCCGGTTGTTTCCACCCAGTTTCCGCCCTGTTTCCGAATTCGGAAACTGGCACATTTCACCCAGTGTATCTTTTCATGCACTGTCAAGCGATCGCATAACACAAAGAATAGAACGAGACTGCGAAATTTATAACTTTTATCCCACATAGCTAATTTATGTAACATGTTATTTAAAAACATGATACCTTCAACACTCCCTCCTTATATATCCTTACATGTTTTTGACATGTAATTTCGGTATATGTCTTTACAGTCTCGGTCTTTAGTTTAGGGTTAAATTACTGATCTATTGCTAACACCTGTACTAATCTTAACATGTAACACACCATCTAAGCCTTCCTTCCTTCTTCTGTTCTTTAGCCTCTTCTTTTTCTATCTTTTTTAATAATTAATTTCCTTGATTTATAAATGACGCGCTGTATTATAAACAGCATATGACTGCTAGACTAAGTTCCTTTATAGCGAGGAACCATCCCATTCTCCCGTGGGAAGTCCGATAAGACAGTAATCTCGTCCTAGGGACATATCACAGGTTTTCATTTTTATAATTTATCATTCATACTTTTTGTTTAAATATGTCTGGTTGAGTAGCTAATATGGCCCCGGATTCGTAATGAATCCACCCAAAAAGACAATTTAGTGAACCATGGATCTTCGTGTTCCATGTTCTGGTCTAGCTATGAGGACACTAGGCGAGATGAAGCGGACTCAGTACATTTGACAGACAAATAGGCTATTATGTCTTTTTGAGTTATTTATTTTTATAATCCTCGTTTTCCTCTAATTCTAGACTATTACAAACATATTTTATTTCACGCCTTTTACTCTTGCTGTATACAAAATAAAAAGAAGCAGGTTGCTAGTAGTTGATCATAATTCTAAATTGGATAGGTAAATAACATGGTTTCATTTACACTCTGTGTTCACATATTGAATATATTCAAAGTATACAGCATTGCACAATGAACAAGTGCAGGTGACCTCCCGTGACCTGGGTTGACACATGACGTCTCATCTATACGTCAGCAGTCACGTGACACTGACTGCCGTCTGCCAAATGTAAACATCTCTCCGTTATCACATCAGTGGCGTTGTTCTCCTTCGTGTTTCAGTTAATTGACGTAATTGGAGTGGTTGTTTATACCAGTGACAGAGCCCAAAATTGTGTAACAGACCTTTACATAGAAACCTTCGAGTACGAGTAACAATAATCTCACATAATGTGTGAACTGAACTGTGTCGGTCTGAGAACGAGATCGCGCCCTGGTAAAAGTGATGTGTATCATGGCCTCCATGCCAGCCTGGTGAGTATATATCATAACGCATGCCTTATTATATTTCTGTTCACTGTTTTCTATTAACATAATTCAAAATTAGTGGTAGGGACAGTGCCAAATGAAATCAGTGTCGGGTCTGGTTGTATTTGCAAATGCATATAGAAACACTGATAGATAGCTTGAGGCCAGACTCCTGACGACTCCTCATACAAATATTCAAAATCAATAGGGATATAATATACAGATCCGCTAACATTATTTGAAACTTTGGATGCTATCTTTTCATGCACTGTCAAGCGATCGCATAACACAAAGAATAGAACGAGACTGCGAAATTTATAACTTTTATCCCACATAGCTAATTTATGTAACATGTTATTTTAAAACATGATACCTTCAACACCCCCTCCTTATATATCCTTACATGTTTTTGACATGTAATTTCGGTATATGTCTTTACAGTCTCGGTCTTTAGTTTAGGGTTAAATTACTGATCTATTGCTAACACCTGTACTAATCTTAACATGTAACATACCATCTAAGCCTTCCTTCCTTCTTCTGTTCTTTAGTCTCTTCTTTTTCTATCT
>JAVTVY010047177.1:0-24425 GCA_036873755.1 Hanleya hanleyi | reverse complement strand
TTTAACTCAAGTTGATGAATTTCCACTCTTACTTGAGTGAAATTTCACTCAACTTTTTTTTAGAGAGTACGTGGTATCTCATATTTATTATAGTCACTTCAATAAAATTATGTTAACAGACATGACTAGTAGCTAGTGTGTTTTGTGTCAAAATAGCACAGAAAACATATATGTGTGTCAAGCTTAAATCCTAATGTATATCTATTTCTGATAAGATGTGATGTGGAAAAAACTGTTTCAAGAATAACTCACGAAAACTCAGCCTTTGGAGATGTAAATTCCTCGAAAACCTTCTTGTTAATTTCACAGGGTACCGACTTTTCTGAAAGCAAAAATCGCTCTTTTTTATACAACCATGCAACATCTGTTGTTTAAGTTTTCTAGTTCTATGTCATAGCGGTCAGGGTACTCTCTAAAATCATTAGATTGAAAATTCAATCTATCAGATTGGAATTATAGTGGCCAAGCTATTCGATTGAATATTTTATCTATTAGATTGAAAATTTCAATCTAATGGAGGTTCCACTCTTCAGACATTTTCACAAGTCCAGGTAAATCCTATAGCCTCGCATGCAGATCCTTACAGATCGGTCGATACACTGGCTCGCGAGGATGCTCTTCAGATATTTTTTTGTTTACTTTTGAGAACAGAGATCGAATAGGAACCGGGAAATAAATATAGGTATACGGTAAGTCCTGAATGGCTTGCTTTTATTTAATCTAAATCTGGCTCAACTATAAATTACCAAACGGTTTACATTCTAATGTAAGCAAACCAGATTCCGAGTCGCTTAAGTTTAGCGTTTGCATTTTGTTATTCTAACTTTTCAGCTCCCTTTAACCGGATCATAAAGCTCAAATGAACCATCGCTAACGAGGTACGGATAAAACTTGATTGAGGGGATAGAGGAGGAAGCGATGAATGCAATAACAAGCTGCAGCCTTTGTTCACTTGGGTTTTGCGAGATAGTGTCGCGGGGTGACGAATTTATGGCTCTGTAAATGGAACGCCCAGCTCAGTAGCACGAACACATCGGCTGATTAAGGTTTTAGCTGGAGGTAAAGTTTCATTTAGCCGCGTGGGAGCTCGATCTTGTTGGTATATTCAACAAACATAAAACTCTGGATGGCTGGATTAATCATCAAGTGTTTATTTCGGCGTCGCCTACCACCATGTAAATTGCAATTAAAATTCACCAAAACGTAAAATTTTGAAGCTTTTACAGTTTGCTGGAATTCCGATCACTGTTTGCTGTGGTTTATTATGCTACTTTGGTTTATCTTCGAAAAAACAAACATTGTTGTAGAAATATCTATGGGATATTGTTTCGTTACGGTATTTTCATGCACAGCTTTGGATATTTCTCGTGTTTTTTTTTTTAAATATCGAAATGAAAACAGAATTTTTAACAGGCCTATTCGTAATTAAGTCTTCGAATACCGACATCAACTATAACTCCTGGCAGCTCAGAATTGCAGTATCCGTGTCTTTTGCAGATGTGCAGAACCTGAAATGCTTATTATTAGTATTATTATTATTATTTTGTACACCTTTGATTGAATTTGGCGGGGGAAAAGAAAATTGTATATTTATTCCAAACATCGTTGCCGATATCATATACCGTAAAGCGCACCCGTGGGATTCCCGGATGTGAAAAGTAATTGGACCTCACCCGTGGTGTCCCGGGTGTTAAAAGGACCCGTGTGGTTTCCGGGTGTGCAAAGGAATAGCCACCAAACGTCGTGATATGACTGAAATAGCCACGTTAAATCATATTCACGTGACCGGACGCGCACAATGCCGGATAACAGGGTGTGCAGGGTCAAAGTTCACTTCCAGTGACGTGACTGGAACCGGAAGTGACGTCCCAATGCAATGGTCATATGCAAATTTCGAAGGTCAATAGGGGCCTTTATTGGCCTGAATAGAAAATACAGTTTCGAGAAAGACTATATTAATCAACGTCACAATATTATGGCAGAAACTTATAAAACAAGGCTATACCACCAAGAAACTCCACACAAAGCTTCTCAAATTTGCCGATACATATCGCATGCTGATACTAAATTACGAGCGTGGAAGATCTATGGCGTTATGTTTCGTAACTTGTGTCCAATTCGGTTTAACCCTGGATTAGGGTTCGTATGACCCCATGTACGTCAAGATCTTCATGGTGTTTATATGAACAAATATGAACAAACATAAACAAAGCGAGACTTAGATCATGTTAATACCGTAATACTGATCAGCGAGCTGCGATACGGATTTGATATCTTTGGATGTCTTGCCGGCAGCATTGAAAATTGTTGACCGCTTCTCTTTTGCAGAGCCTATGTTTATGTATAGTATAAGATTGTTGTTTTTTCTGAATATGGTGCTAATGATGCTATATGATCCAGGTCTTTCGATTATGGACGCGGCAATTCTTTAATGGACGACGGCTGAATATTGAATGACGGACTAGACGCTTGTGTTTTGGACACGTTGTTTTACAGTCCCAATAGTCGGCCGCCGAAAAGACATTGTTGTCCCTCTATCGTGCTGCCAAGCTCCAGGGAATAAAACTTGCCGGGATTGGCTAAAATACAAGACAACTTTACCTTACATCGAGCTGCTCGCTGTCATTTTCACGGAACTGAGTCATCGTTGGGGGTATAGATGTTCAATAGCAAGCGGATTTATTCCTTTGCCAATCACAACGATGGTGATCGGTATATCCTGACGTGCATTGATATCCTGTCGAAGTATGCGTGCGGCCAAAACAGGCGAGTATTTCGTGGCAGCGTTCCAGCGTATCTACAGGACGGTTGCAAACCGACGAATGCACCGAATTCCCCAACAGACCCACCCAACAGTTTCTGAAAGTCCAGAGAGTGTTCCTCTTCAACAAGTACAACGAGACCAAGGCTTCCGTTGTGAAAAGGTTCAACATGACCTTTTAAGGTCGTATGGTTATGTTTATGTATAGTGGGATTGTCTTTCAGAATTTGGCGTTAATGCTGTTATATGGGATATGGAAAAGGTCTTTGGATTATGGACGCTTGTAAGTACAAATATTTCACATATAAGAATACAAGGCGGTCGATGTCCTCTCCCCCCACCCCCCCCACCCACCCCCCCGCAGCTGGTCAAAGGTTACAATCGAGGCTATCCCCGGAGTATTTAGAGAGCACCCATCAACGTCACGAAAGAGTCCACCGTGTCTTGTACCCCATGCAACCACGCCCACGACCCAAGGAGGTGCTAAAGGCAAGGGACCCTATACGGACCAGTAAATTCGTCAGCTCACCGAAGTTAAGCAACGTTAAGCTCAGTCAATACTTGGATGGATGATCGGGTGCTGTACTGGCTGGGCTGATCAGTGTCCAGGGTAATAGGAACTGTGAGCACTCCCGTGTTCCGGCACATGTAAGCACCGTCGTGATATGACTGAAACAAGGTTGAAAACCACGTTAAACCCTACTACTCACTCACTCACTCCCAGTAAATTCAAGGGCAAGTTGGAGAAGAGTTATCTCTCCAATTGTGGCGACAAGCACTTTGTGATCAACGCTAAATAACCCGTCAAAACCGCGTATGAGCTGGAAGACATTCAAGGGAAGCCACTGGAAGAGACGTTTTATCAGAAGGAATTACAGCTCGTGGTGGAAAAAAGAGTAAGACCAATATACCGTCGAAGGCATGCTAAAAAACGAACGACGATGGGGAAAGACGGTGCCCCTCGTGAAATGGCAAGGCTATCTGAGTTCACTCAGTTCCTGGGCCCCGGAAATCCATATAAATCCAGGAACCACAGTCGTATACGTACTTTCAACGCTCGACCATGAACCAAACGCCGAGTAATCCGTCAGTCGCGGGAGTATGAAGTGGAAGACCTTCAACGGAAGCCACTGGAAGAGACGTTTACGAGAATGAATTGCAGCCCGTGGTGAAAACAGCGCAAGACTACTACACCATTGAACGCATCGTAAAAACCGAACGAAGGCGGGACAATACGGTGCACCTCGTGAAATGACAAGGCTGGCCGAATTTGTTCAAATTCTGGGTCTCGGTCAACCAGGTGAAAAAGGCTATAAAA
The DNA here is from genome assembly GCA_036873755.1 of Hanleya hanleyi. Classification (NCBI taxonomy): domain Eukaryota; kingdom Metazoa; phylum Mollusca; class Polyplacophora; order Lepidopleurida; family Hanleyidae; genus Hanleya; species Hanleya hanleyi. Next base: position 20,346 of record JAVTVY010047177.1, on the reverse strand, counting down.
ACAGGAACCACAGCCGTCAGCGTTGATTCAATGCTCGACCATGAACCAAACGCCGAGTAATCCGTCAACCGCAGAAAACCAAACGCCGAGTAATCCGCCAACCGCAGAAAGGGACGTTTCACGAGAAGGAATTACAGTTCGTGGCGAAAACAGCGCAAGTCTACTACACCAGGTGAAACGGCTATAAAACCAGAACCCACAATTCATTTTTCGCTCGACCATGAAGTGATATAGGACAAAATGCATGCCTCTGGTTACAGCGTATACCAAAACGCGCAAAGCACACGTGGTCTTTGTGGTGACATTGTTAACACTGCTGTGCATCTTATGAGAAGGTGTGTTTTACGAGGTGGCGCACCTTTGCTCTCTACTCCGCCAACCTGAAGAACTAGGCGAGAGTGCAAGTCAGACGAGTTTAAAGACCCCATCCACGCTAGCGCCAGTCAAACCTCACTCGGCCGCAGGTACAGAGCTGATCGACATCGTGTCCCACATCGAGTATTGCAGCGACTACTGCGCCTGAATACCAGACGTACAGGATCACCCACGGTGAACGCACTAACGCAACAACAACGGTATCAAGGCTCACCGCACACATCAGTGCTCCAACGACACTGTCTCACTCGTACCAAATTCGCCATAATCAGCTAGCACGTCAGCGCATTTACATCCAACCATGGGCCTCAGGGGGCAACATGCCTTTACCTGCGTTACCGCGCGACCGACGTGATCAGGCAAGATGCACTTCGTCCAGAAACTCGTTCAACACACCGACAGCATGATTACCGCACCCATCGCCTGGATGTGTGGTGTTTACAGAGAATGTCTGTAGACGTAAGAGACGATGGCCAATATGACTTGAAGGAATGACTACCCAATCTGATGGACTTGAAACCGGACACCTGGGTTGTCATGGATGATCTCATGGCGCAAACCGAAGAGCGGGTAATCCAGCTCTTCACCAAAGGCAGTCATCATCGGCTGATCAGCAGCTACATTGTGCAGAATCTGTTCAGTAAAAACGAAGAGCATCGGAACATCAGATTAAATGCTCACTAACTGGTGATCTTTGGAAACCCGAGAAACACCACTCAAATGCTGCACCTGGCGAGACATATGTAGCCCGGTCGCACCCAGTTTGCGTTGGAAGCCTTTGAAGATGCGTCCACCCCTCAACACGGGTATATGGTCTTGCCAGCTCACCAATCCCCAGTGTACGAGTTGTCACAGAGACACAGCTCACCAATTACCAATATACGAGTTGTCAGAGCATTTCCATCATAGCTCTCTAGATTTGTATCTAATACCGCTTATGCCGGTGCTGGGGGCCGTGTGGTCATGTCATCCAAGTTGCCACATGAACAGGTACAATAAAAGCGTACCTGAGATACAACACATATCACGAATCGTTAGATTCTTGGTATGTGCTTTAGAATATGTTAACCAGAAGACTATACTGTGAAGTCCTGTGGCTCTGTCGGTATGTCGGCACCTCTTCCCACATCCCTTATATGCGTTGTAATTGGACCTGAAGCAAGCCACCTCCGACCGCCTCCGATTGCGGACTCACACATTTCCTAGGAAGACCCACCACGTGTATGTGCAAGGAGGCTAAAAAGGCAAAACAGGCTTATTATTATGTAAACACATCCACAATGGCTTCAATGGGATATATAAAAATATACAGAAAACACCATTCTTGTTGACTTTGTCTCTTCAGTGATAGGTGTGTTCAGTCAAAAAGAAGTCAAAATTATTCTCTAAGTCCAGCCTAAACAAAAAACATTAACCCAGAAAACTTTTAGAGTCCAAAAGAAGTCAAAATTATGTCCAGCCTAAACAAAAAACATTAACCTTCCAGCTTGGGTCTAACGTTGTGCTAAACATAACAACTTAACCGGACACCGACACCAACACCGACACCGACACCGCCACTTTCCCCCCTCTCTCTCAACAATACCTCGCCTACTTCGTATACGGCGAGCTAAAAACGGCGGGTTGAATGTTCTACCGTTAGTTGTGCATGATATCCATGCGCCTACGCTCCGAGTAGTGAAGACAGCCCCGCCCGACTTGCGAAGCAGACACCGACCTTGTACACTATCTGACAGCGTGTACGACCTGTTAAAAAGCAACGTACCACTGACCCTCTCTCAGAAGATCAAGTTGGGCAAGCACAAGACAGGTCTCCGAACCCTGGTGAGAAAAAAAGTTTCCCAAGTCAAGATGAAAATGGTCTTAGAGAAAGGCGGCTTTTTCGGAGCCATCTTGGCGCCTTTGACTGCCTCCTTACTAGGCCCGTTCTGGGTGAACTCGATCTTTGGTCATGCGAAAAAATGACCCAGATCGATCTAGCCCTGCTTCAAATCCTGCAATCTCCATACCCGATCCCACCTACTGTAAAGACATTGAACACACTCGATGAAGAGATGAATCAGATTTTAAAACGACGAGATTTAAACGACATGGAGAAAGTACAACAGTAGAATCAGGCGCTTCAACGGTATATCACGTTCGTGAAACTATACAAGACCCAATCAATTCGATGAACTCCAGCGTCAGTCGCACAGTCAGCACAACTCGTACAGCTGGCACAACTTGTCCCAACAGCCGTCATTACTAAGCGTACCACCCTCAGCCCCAAAATTAGGTGGCAGACGAAGTCATGAAGAGTGTCTCGACCAACACGTACCAGTTATATAGGAAACGTAAATCTTGGATTTCAGAGAAATTCCAGGGTGACCCAAGGACAAATTTCAGCATAGGTATAAGATGGTAAACCACAAAGAAAACTTGGACAGGAGAAGCGTTTAGTTTTTTCTCAGCTGAGACCTGTCTGATAAAGGTCAACGTCTTATTGAGGGCAGGGTACAGTTCCCAAAAAGCCCAGGCCAGATGAGTTAAGGCACGCGTACCATATAGATACGGTGTGCAACGGGGGGTATCAGTGTTTGTGAGTGTCATATTGGTCAATTTGGCTCGCTTTTTCTAGACACTCTTCCGTTCTGTGGGCTTTCCTTCTGCCTGCCTCTCTGTTGTGTCGTATGTGACGATAACAACCGCAATGTGGAGAGTTACACAATAAATGACGCTACTCCATGTAATTGACTGACAACAGACTATTTTAAACAAATGGAATTGCATGAAAACACAGGACCATGTCTCAAATCAATCAAATGATGCTGATTAATGATGTTGAATCGATATTATTGTTGTTACCACACGCTAGCCTACCGTGTACCACTGTACATATTTGCAAAGAGAAGGAATGAAACGCCTTTTAGAACGATTCTGAAAATAGAACAACGAAAGCTCTAAATCCAACTTTTTTCACTCATCTTAGCTGTTCTCTGCGTAGCTACCGACAGATTGTAAAAATTTCCATTACTTCTGCCGCTAACGGTAGGTATCGCAGACGACCCAACAATCGCGCTTACTGCTACAATTGCATCTTCGCTGACCCAAGTCTAACACTACACGTGTTGCCTTGGCTGAACGTAACACATTATCTGATCAGAATACAGGTCTGGTGATGTCATAGCGCTATAAATATTCCCTGGTCCATATTAGGGGAAGTGCAATGTATGACCTCTTTAAAATTCAAATTTGATTCACTCTTCGACGGAAATTGACATTAATACACCCACCACTTGCCCTATTTAGATATCACACTGGCAGACATCAAAGAAAATCCTAGCTGCTCGGTGTTGGCAAGCTCCTATCTTGATTGGCTATATGACATCACGTGCGTTTCCCGGTTTGAACAGTTTACTCTATTCAATAAGTCAAGGTAAATGACGGAACGTTAGTGTAGTATTTAGCTTGAAAATGTGAAGATGCTACAATTGTAGTCCCGCCCTAATCATTGGTGACGTAAGCAGTTGACCTTGAGGTCAACCGGTGACGCGTTGGTTTGTGGGATAGCTACATTCTATATAGTGCGTGCTACAACAAAGACTATGGTAGATATTGAAATTGTTTTGGGAACTAATTAATTTTTTTTTATCAGTAATTGTCTCGGTCTAAAAATTGTGTGTGAACTGAGCCTACCAGACTTGTGGCAGATGTGTGTCAATTGGCAATAAAGTATGCAGCTTCATTTAACACCAGGCACGGTCATGACAGGATGTGATGAATGGACCACACCTGTCTTGGATAAGTCTACACAGCTTTGGACTGCCCCTCATATTGGCTGACACGAATTATCATTGCCTTTGACAATTATGTTGACATAGTAGATGATAAAAAATCTTTTAAAAATATTTATCAGTGATAAGATAGTCTTTGTTGTAGCAGAGACAATATAGAAATTTAAATTTACTTTTCAATAGTGTGTGTTTATTATTTGTGAACTCGAAAACATATTTTTATGTGGATTTTTATATGAAGATATACTTGCATGTTAAACATGTTATGGCTGGATTCTCCATAGTAAAAGGTAGAGTGGAGATACTAGTAAGTTTTCCAGGGAGATAACTCTGTTTTGTGGAGGTCACGTGGAGGGGGCGCCACCAGTCCCGTATGATGTCACTTCCGGTCTGGGTGAATGGCGCGTGAACTGTATGACGTCACTTCCGGTCTGGGTGAATGGGGCGTGACCTGTGAACATGATAGGATATGTACTGACCTGTCTGTGGGGACTCAATGTCGTTCATCTCCGTGTCTTTTCGGTGAGAGGAACATGTACTGGGGGTTTTCCCACAATGTCGTTCACCTCCGTGTTTCTTCGGTCAGGTCCGTGTCTTTTCGGTGAGGTCCGTGGGAACATGATAGGAGATGTACTGACTTGTCTGTGGGGTTTTCCCACAATGTCGTTCATCTCCGTGTGTCTTCGGTCAGGTCCGTGTTTTTTCGGTGAGGTCCGTGAAGATGTGACGGAGGTGACCGAAAGATGTGACGGAGGTGTGCGAAGAGACACGGAGATCACCGAAAAGACCCGAATGTCACCACCGAAGAGTTACGGAGGTGACCGAAAAGACACGGAGGTGACCGAAGGCACACGGCGGTCACCGAAAAGACCCGAATGTCATCACCGAAGAGTCACGGAGGTGACCGAAAAGACACGGAGGTGACCGAAGACACACGGAGGTCACCGAAAAGACCCGAATGTCATCACCGAAGTTTCACGGAGGTGACCGAAAAGACACGGAGGTGACCGAAGACACACGGAGGTCACCGAAAAGACCCGAATATCATCACCGAAGAGTCACGGAGGTGACCGAAAAGACACGGAGGTGACCGAAGACACACGGAGGTTACCGAAAACACCCGAATGTCACGAAAAAACATATAAAAGTGGAAATTTTTAGGGGGGATTGCTGCATTCATTGGCCTGCCGAACGGAGCTATCTCACCAGCCTGCCTGATCAGCCTACCTGACCAGCCTGAACCACTCTGACGACAGGAGGAATCACCGGGACTTGCCTCACTGCAGCATGAGACGTGGAGAAGATTTTCCAGGGGATCCAGGAGCGCCTCCGGCTGAAGTCTTGCTCGAAGACGAGCGTGTGAGTGAGATTTATCGACGTCACTGGACCACCATACGCCATTGTTTTCACCGTCACCGTCGTCTATTGGACTTGTATAACTTTCGACTGCAGGACCTCACGTATCTTTCTACATACGCCGAGAACATTTTCACAGACCAGGTGACAGCGTTCAAGTTGAATATGACATTCGGCTACATCTTACGGCACAAAGAGACGGACCAGTTGCGGTATTTTTATCCCAGCAATAATACCTATGTGATTGACCAGCCGTTCACGGTGACGGATGCAATTTCTCTGGAGCCACTCATCGAGCAACTGACTACGTTGGACCACAGCGCGCGCGCGCGCGTCATCACCGGCAGTGCGCGGATGAATGTCGGATCAAAAGGTCAAAGGTCACATCCATGTCCAGAAAACATTACCCGGGTGTACAAGAACCCGGATGTAGGCGCGGACGTAGGCGAAAGCATCCCAGTACCCGGATGTAGGCGCAGACGTGAGCGAAATTCTAGTACCCGTCCATTGGTTCTTTTATCGATCGCTCATTGGCTATTTTTCTCGACCGCTGATTGGTCCAAATGGAACTGCCCATCCTTCCCAGGTTAATTTACAATCCCCTTTTTGGGTTCAAGCTCTGCAACATTGTCGCCGAACCTTGCCGAAAGGGAGACCTTGGACCTTTTGATCGGGTTATCCGGAAGTGCGTGGGTGAATCCGCAGCGCGCGCGCATGAAGACCCTCATACATACCCCAATGCAGGCGCAGACGTGAAGTGCCCAAATGATAGACACGGACGTCACCGAGAAAAACACATACAACTCGTCACATACAGTCGCCCCCCTCAAGACCCTCATACATACCCGAAAAGATACGGACGTTACCGAAAAGACACGGACTTTACCGAAAAGACACGGACGTTACCGAAAAGACACGGACGTTACCGAAAAGACACGGACTTTAAGATAAAGTCACCCTCGTGGAAGATCGGGATGTCTGTGGGAGGGGTCCGGAGTCCACATCGACTACGGTTACCCTACACCGTGATGGCTGCACCAAATTTAAACGGGTGTTGAGCGGTGAGCTCGACGGAAACCTCATCCACATCGAGAACGCCAACTACGTACACCGTGGACCCTTCTTTGCCCGTGTAGGGCGTTACCACGATCCTACGCAAAGCTTCACCCTAGACCCTGACCTGTGGACAGCCTTGGAGAAAGTGGTGCCTATTGTGGACCAGCTGTTTACACCGGACGAGCGGTCATTAGACCAGTTGGGTTGGGCTCGTGCTATTGAGGACGCGCTGGTTGAACCCAATGCACAAATGTCTAGCCATGAACCAGACGACGAGGGTATAGACTATCCGGCTAGACTCAGTCAGCCCAGTGACATGACCACCCGATCCTTTGATCTCACGGGGTTCTCCCTATAAATACGAGAGACAGTCAAATCTGGTACCATTCACGTACTGACCATGACGGAGCATATAATACTGGCGTATCTCAGCTTGACCCCCGAGGTTTTCCTGCACGTTTATGCGGATAAGGTCGATATCATGGAGGAGGTGGGAGACATCTGTGATGCGGACCCTACACAACCGTGCCCGGCCCACATTCGTCTGTCCCGGGAGGGCTGGACCAAATTCAAACGGGTGTTGTCTGGTGAACTGGACGGCGACCTCATCCACTTGTGTCACGATGTGTACATCCGACGCGGCCCTTTCTTTGCTCAATTGGCTCGGCTAGATGGGGTACAGTGCATTTTACCCTTCACCCTGATCTATGGTCTGCATTGGAAGATGCCGTGGTAGATGTGGATCAAGTGCTTATCAAGCGGTCATCAGACGAGTTGGACTGGTCATTTACCATGGACACTGTGGAAGCCAACAAAGAAAATCAGAAAGAAACTCCGGCCCAAGATATACCCGTTATAAATAAACGATAGCGCCAGGGTCCATCATCATTTGTCACCATGAAGCGCTGGGAGAAGGTGTTGGATAACTTAGGCTACAGTCCCGACAGTCCGGTTGCGTATAGTGCATTGTCGGCTCTCTATCGAGCGGCCAAACCCCAGGGAATACAACGTGCCCATGTCCGAGATTGGTTAAGAAAACAAGACACCTATACCTTACATCGAGCTGTCCGTCGCCATTTTCTACGGAACCGGGTCATCGTGGGAGGACTAGATGCCCAATGGCAAGCGGATTTGGTCGATATGAGTGCCTTTGCCAAACACAACGATGGGAATCGGTATATCTTGACGTGCCTCGATATCCTGTCAAAGTATGCGTGGGTGGTTCCCATCCGGACGAAAACGGGGGCGAATATCATAGCGGCGTTCAAAGACATCTTCAAGACCGGGCGCAAGCCTTTGTATTTGCAAACCGACGAAGGCACGGAATTCCTCAACCGACCGTTCCAAGCCTTTCTCAAGAGATCTTCCATACCTACAACGAGACCAAGGCTTCCGTGGTGGAAAGGTTCAACAGGACATTCAAAGGCCGCATGTATAAATATTTCACCTATAGGAATACAAGACGGTACATCGATGTTCTCCCGAAACTTGTGAGTGGTTACAATCGAGCCTATCACCGGAGTATACAGAGAGCCCCCATTACCGTGACCCAACGCAATGAAGCCCAAGTCCGGCGTGTCTTGTACCCCATACAATCGCAGCGAACGTCGAAGGCGGTGTACAAGGTCGGGGACCCTGTACGGATCAGTAAAGTCAAGGGCAAGTTCGAGAAAAGTTACTTGCCCAACTGGAGCGATGAGCACTTCCTGATTAAACGGCGCTTACCCCGACAACAGCGAGTCTATGAGCTGGAAGATCTTCAAGGGGAACCGTTGCAAGGCACGTTTTATGAGATGGAATTACAGCCTGTCGTAAAAACAAAGCAAGACTACTACACGGTGGAGCAGATTTTGAAAACGGAACGTCGACGTGGCAAACTGTTTCATTTCGTCAAATGGCAAGGCTGGCCCAGTTCCTTCAATTCCTGGGTCGCGGCCAACCAGGTGAAACCACTATAAAACCAGACACCACAGCCATCATCCTTCATTCCACGTTCGACCAGGAACACGGTGCAACCGTCTCTGAACACAGCGTCTCCCAAAACGCGCAAAGCGCAAGTGGGCTTTGTGGCCATAGTGCTAACCCTGCTGAGTGTGTTGTACGGAGGTGTGTTTTACGACGTAGCCTATCTCAGCACTCTACTCAACCAGCCTAGAACTCCAGCCGCCAGTCAAACCAGTCTACAGATAGCACCAGACAATCTCGTATCGAGCCCAGTCACCACCACACCCTGTGTAGAAGCCACATCGAGCTCCACACCAAGTATACAGTCAACATCTACACCAAGTACACCAAGTACGTCTGGATACCCACCGGATTTCATCCCTCACACTGAACAGACAACGACGACCGACGTTGTACCCACCACCATCATCACTCGCAGTGAACAGACAACGACGACCGACGTTGTACCCACCACTCCAGTTCACTCGTACCAAATTTACAAGAGCGGATTACCACGACAGAGGATACACCTCCAACCATGGACCCTCGGTGGCAACATCCCTTCACCTGCGTCATCGCAGGACCGACGGGTTCCGGCAAAACGCACTTCGTCAGGAAGCTCCTCGAACACGCCGACAGCATGATCACTCCACCCATTGCCCGAGTCGTGTGGTGTTACGGAGAATGGCAGGCAGCGTATGCAGCAATGCCCCACATCACGTTCGTGGAAGGGCTACCCGACCTGACCGATTTGGAACCGGACACCTTAGTGGTTCTGGATGATCTGATGGCGGAGACGGACAGTCGGTTCACCCAACTCTTTACCAAATGCAGCCATCATCGACGGCTCAGCATCATCTACATTGTGCAGAATCTCTTCAGTAAAAACAAAGAACATCGGAACATCAGCTTAAATGCCCACTACATGGTGGTCTTCAAAAACCCGAGAGATACCACTCAACTGCTGCACCTGGCGAGACAGATGTATCCGGGCCGCACTGCGTTTGCGTTGGAAGCCTTTAAAGATGCGACAACCCCTCAGCATGGCTATATGCTCTTCGACCTGAAGCAAGCCACCCCCGATCACCTTCGACTACGCACCGGAATCTTTCCGGGAGAGACTCACCACGTGTACATGCAAAAATAATGTAAACACACTCACAGTGGTTCCCCCAGCTTGGGTGTGTGTGTTTTATGATGGGGATAATAAAAGAATTAATACCACATCATGGTTGATTTTTGTCTCTGTTCTCTGAGATAGATAAAAAGGGCAGGGTTGTGGGTTCTAGCATTAGTTGTACATGATGTCTGCGCGAGTATGGAAGCACGCCCCGACGCTCCGTGTATTGAAGACGGCCCCACCCGAGTTGGTTCGAACCATTGTACGCGGTGCGGACCCTGACCTTGTACGCTGTCTGTGCGATATCGGGTACAACCTGTTAGAAGGCAACGTACCACTGACTCCGACTCAGAAGACCAAGTTGACCAAGCATAAGACAGGTCTGCGAACCCTAGTCCAGAAGCGAGTTTCTCAAACACAAAAGAAAAAGGTGTTACAGAAAGGCGGCTTTCTCGGGGCCATCTTAGCACCGTTGGCCGCTTCCGTGTTGGGTCCAGTATTGGGCGGACTCTTCGGCCGACAATGAACCACACTAAAAAAATGGTCCTCGTCGAACCTCGGCTCCTTCAAAACCTCCAATCACCGTACCCCGTACCTTCTACGGTGAAGACGATAAACACCCTCGATGAAGAGATGCGTCAGATCTTACAACGACCGGGGTTAAGCGACAGTGAGAAAGTACAACAGTACAATGAGACGCTTCAGCGGTACACGACGTTCATGGACCAATACAAAACCCTCTCTACCCCAGCACCACCATCACCACGCGACACACCACCGACATCAGCACCGCTCCAACAGCCTTCATTACCAGGGGTACCACCCACAGCCCCACAGTGGGTCGAAGACGCAGTCCTGAAGAGTGTACCTGCATCGTTCAAGAAACAAGCTGGCCTGGTATTACAACGAATGAAACAGAATCCTAACATGACTTGGAATGATAAAGGCGAACTACTGGTACAGAATCAGGTGGTCCCAGGTACCCACATGACGGATTTATTGAATGACCTGATGCGTCAACGCAGGTCGCACACGAATCCTCGAGGATTCAAAGACAAGGCTCAAGGCTTGAAAGACATGCATGTACCACAGGAATTGGTGGGGAGCCCCCAGCGCTGGGCCTTTATGCAATCGCCCAGTCGTGCACGACGACTCTCACCACACCACGAGTGGGAACCGGAGTCACCCCCCAAAACACCACCACGGCGGGCACCTACTTTTTCATCCCTTTTACCACGCCACCCTCTGCAACCACCAAGATCTAAGTCACCGCGACCATCGCGACGATTAGCGCCCAAGGGTTGGGAGAAGTATTAAAACCAACAGCAGCAGCAGGAAAGCTCAGTCATCATGTTTTACCTCACCCTACCCAGTAACAGCTCGGCTGATGTGTTTCCTGACAACACCTTGACCAAGTACGTGACCCAGTTACCACAACCGTTGCATTTACCTGGACGCTGGGAATGTGGACTCGTGGATATCCAATACCCTTACTCGTGGTACAACGTGCGAGCCAATGAAGTATGGTACGAGGTGACCTACGAAGGACAAGAAACTCGACTCAAACTATCCGAAGGTCAATACGATACCCCCAAGGAGTTCATGGGTGGACTGAGAAGTCTGATGCATTATAAGTCTCTACGAGACGTCACGAATACTTCAAACCCCATAAAATCTTTCCCCTTCAAAAATCATGTGGACTTCGATTACAACGCACACAACGACAAGGCCAATCTCACGCTCAGCCCCAACGTGAGTGTTGAACTCAGTCCTACCCTACAGCAAATGCTGGATCTCAATCTACCGGGGTACGCTGGCCCCACCGGCGAGAGAGCCCACATCCCGATGGACATGCGTGGTGGTATGTATGGTCTGTACGTCTACTCGGACGTGGTCGATGCACACATTGTCGGAGACAGCAACGTACCTCTACTGCGCGTCTGCCCGGTGAAAGGCAAGTATGGAGCTCAAGTCACCGACAGTTTCAGGCACATCGTGTATCTACCGGTCAGTCAGACCGATATTAGCTCCATCGTCATCGATATAAGAGACGACACCGGTCAACCGATTGCATTCGAGCGTGGGAAAGTGGTGCTGACACTTCATTTCCGTCAAGTCCGAGCGGTTCACTTTGCATAATGAAGGTGCCTTATCAATGCCATACAGCCAGTTACGTCGATCATTACACCAAACAGGCCGGGGGTAGCTTTCCTGTCTTTGCAGGTACACGCATGCAACGAGGACATGGGCTGGGGAACATACTCGGGAGCATCGTCAAAACGTTCCTGCCCTTGGTGACGCGTGGGGTCAAAGCGATCGGCAAACAAGCGGTACGCAGTGGACTGCAAGTCGCGGGTGATGTCTTGGGCGGTGCGGCGCCCAAAGAAGCACTGAAACGTCGAGCCAAAGAAGCAGGAGGCGTCTTGGTCACCAAAGCACAACGCACCGTAGGGAATAAAAGACCAACGCAGATACGACCTACCTGGATTTATCCCATACGTACCTATATGTGAAAGCTAAAATCACCAATAAAGATGGGTCAGTCCTCAAAGCAGATGCACCCGTTGGTCCAGTGAATCTCTGGCTTCATTCGCTATTCCAGCAAGTGGATATAGCCCTCAGTGATAAACTGGTCAGCGCCTCGACGAACACGTACCCGTACCGAGCCTACATCGAAACACTGTTATCCTACGGGCGTGACGCTAAAAAGTCGTATTTGACAGCCCCGTTGTTCTACCGAGATACCCCAGGCAAGATGGAAGCGAGTCCTGATAATGACGGCTATACGGAGAGAGTGGATGCCACAGCAGAGAGTCACTCGGTCGATATGATGGGACGTCTGCATGCGGAATTATTCATGCAGGACCGATACCTCTTGAATGGAGTACCTGTCAAAATACGACTAGTGCGCACAACGCCTGCGTTTGCCTTGATGGCCCCGAGTGAGGACCTCGAGTATAACATTGTCATCCAAGAGGCAAGTCTGTTTGTACGCAAAGTGAAACCGAGCCCAGGTGAACAGTTGGGGCACATCAGAGCTTTGGAGAAAAAACCAGGCCAGTACCCGATTCGACGAGTACAGACCAAGGTCTTTTCCGTTCCTAAAGGCAATATGATTGTCAATCAAGAAAACCTGTTCCTGGGGAATTTGCCCAAGCGTTTAACCCTAGCCTGTGTGGAGAACGTCAGTTATAATGGGACTCTCTCGAGGAATCCGTTCAACCTAAAAGCGTTCAACATCAATTTCGTGGCCCTGCATGTGGATGGCCCACAGGTACCGACACGCCCCTTACAACCTAATTTCGGAACGGACAATTACATCCGGAGCTATCTGAACCTCTTCACAGCAACTGGCCAAATCAACCAAGACGAGGAAAATATGATCAGTCGAGACGATTTCGGCAAAGGGTACACCTTGTTCTGTTTCGATCTGACTCCCACCTTAGACAACGATCATCAACTGAGTCTCGTCAAGAAGGGCAACTTACGCTTGGAACTGCATTTCGGGACACCTTTACCGAAAACCATCAATGTGATTTGCTACGCTGAGTTTGACAATATCATTCAAATCGATAAAAGCCGTAACGTCCTGTGTGACTTTGCCACCTAACATGGATACAGACCAGATACGCACCGTGCTGTGGGAAAAACCCCACAGACAGGTCAGTACATGTTCACAGGTCAAAACAGCGCCCCCTGGTGGATGCAAGAGTTATCTCCCCCGGCAAAATATGCGTTGTAATGCACTTATACTACTACTCTCCATAGGACAAGCAACATTTTGATTATATTCAAGGAGACCGGTAATACACCAAATAAGAGACTCTTTCCCGTTACATGACTTTCAAAAATTTGTCACCACTCAAGTTGAGTGACTGCCACACCAGTTAAGTGAGTTTCACTCAAGTCGACTTGAGGGGAATCCACGTCACTCAACTTGGGTGATTTATCAACTCAAACTTGAGTGAATTTCATTCAACTTGAGTGGGTTGAATCTTCACTCTTACTTGAGTGAAAAGTCACTCATTATTTTAGAGAGTATACATAATGTTTTGTTATACAAATAACCTGGTTTGCAAACCTTTTATCTTCCATTAGTAATTGTTATAATCCTTAGTTATATTTGATGCAAGCTCAAGCACCCATCCTTCACTCCATTCATCCAGCATAACACGGTTTAATTTCACCACATTTCTGAATGCTACAATGTTAAAATAATGGTCACTTTCATGTTTTTTGTTTAGGTCCAGTAGCTATGAAGGGGCAAGGCTTTGGTTTAAGACCTCCCATTGAAAAGGTAACATCCTGGACAAAAGACTGACAATACACATTGCAGCAGATCCTTTGTCAATTATATTTCGTGAGTCTTACACCAAATCGTTGCCTATGAAGGCTGAACTTTTATCCTTTACAAATTACGTCATTTTTCTTTCATCCTCATAAATGTTTGACCTTCTGTTACTTTATCAGGTTAGGGCGATCCCGTTCTCTAAAATGAAGGTAAAAAAGGTCGTCTTTGCTCATTAACTCTTGATTTCTTCTTAACCAATGCATCAAAATTTCAGGCGCATTGATTTATCAATTGTTCCATGTCATAAAATTAATTTGCCACGTGAAGAACCAGCCAATGTTGCTTAAACAGCGCGAAGGATGTTTGGCCTATTATTATGCAAATTAGATAGATGACAATTTACTTTTTTATCATCATTTAATGCGGATAGATATGTCTGTGTGCGCCTCAAGAGGATTTTGCTGAATTCATTATGTGAACTGATTTAATGAGCGAAAACGACCCTTTTTACCTCCATTTTAGAAGGTAATTACCTTAGGTCGGTAAATACAATTGCCATGTATTTATATATCGTAAAAATTGTATTCTTGCCAATTTGTTAATAAAATTTAATCGAAAAATATTGTTGTTTTTTTTTGCGAGGCTATTGGCTGGTCTAAGGTAAAGCCGCGTCACGTTTCCAAGTGAACAATCAAATCGATCTAATTAAAATTAATCCCGAGAACGCCCCATAGTGCTTTGAAGGGAACATTGGTGACAACGAGTTTTTGGTTGGCTCAGCCGAACTAGCCGGCTCGCTGTCTTTTCATGATGCCGCGGTCCCGACATTGTGGCACCATAATACGGGATAGATACATGGACTGATCTTTGGTGTAAACATTGGGGTAAATGGACACAGTGAATCTATCTCCCCTCCCCGACTGCAAATGGATGAGTCCAGATGCGACCATGATGTCATAATGCTATTAAATATTCATGGTATATATGGGCGCTCAGAACTCCAAATTCAATTGAAATACGCAAGATCCTATACAGCGACATGTACGATTGGGGAGCATTGATAGGATATTAATTTATTAAGATTGGCAATCAAATATAATCAATTAAATGCCCCTCCTCCTCATATGATTGCAAAGATTTAAACAGTCAATGGTCCACAATCTCAATAAACTCAGATATATAGTCGTGGAATATCCCTGATATATATCATCTTGGTTTACCTAGATTGAGCACATAGACTGATCGAGACACGTTTATCAGTGGTTAAACAGTGGCAGTGAACCCCGATCAGACAGGCAGTGAACTCAGTTCAGACAGTTAAAATGATTATCAGTCAATAAAATCACATTGATATCGATTAGAAAATATAGATACACATCAGATAACTGCCGTTATCGGGATGGTGTAACGTATAAGTGATACCTCAGTGGTCTTTGACGAGGAGATTAGGAAACACGACAGCAAATGAACCATTATGTAACCTAATGCGGTTGGACCATAAATTATTTAGTTACACACAAAGGTCTGTTCGAGGCAAATAGAACTGTAATACATACAAATGTTGAGACTATTTGTCTGAATTTGTTGGCGCCTATTACAAGATAGGAATCTCCGTTACAAAAGCTTGTCAATTATCACGCCTTCCTGCCTTTGGGTCGAAGACGAAGTCCTGAAGAGTGTACCTGCATCGTTCAAGAAACAAGCTGGCCTGGTATTACAACGAATGAAACAGAATCCTAACATGACTTGGAATGATAAAGGCGAACTACTGGTACAGAATCAGGTGGTCCCAGGTACCCACATGACGGATTTATTGAATGACCTGATGCGTCAACGCAGGTCGCACACGAATCCTCGAGGATTCAAAGACAAGGCTCAATGCTTGAAAGACATGCATGTACCACAGGAATTGGTGGGGAGCCCCCAGCGCTGGGCCTTTATGCAATCGCCCAGTCGTGCACGACGACTCTCACCACACCACGAGTGGGAACCGGAGTCACCCCCCAAAACACCACCACGGCGGGCACCTACTTTTTCATCCCTTTTACCACGCCACCCTCTGCAACCACCAAGATCTAAGTCACCGCGACCATCACGACGATTAGCGCCCAAGGGTTGGGAGAAGTATTAAAACCAACAGCAGCAGCAGGAAAGCTCAGTCGTCATGTTTTACCTCACCCTACCCAGTAACAGCTCGGCTGATGTGTTTCCTGACAACACCTTGACCAAGTACGTGACCCAGTTACCACAACCGTTGCATTTACCTGGACGCTGGGAATGTGGACTCGTGGATATCCAATACCCTTACTCGTGGTACAACGTGCGAGCCAATGAAGTATGGTACGAGGTGACCTACGAAGGACAAGAAACTCGACTCAAACTATCCGAAGGTCAATACGATACCCCCAAGGAGTTCATGGGTGGACTGAGAAGTCTGATGCATTATAAGTCTCTACGAGACGTCACGAATACTTCAAACCCCATAAAATCTTTCCCCTTCAAAAATCATGTGGACTTCGATTACAACGCACACAACGACAAGGCCAATCTCACGCTCAGCCCCAACGTGAGTGTTGAACTCAGTCCTACCCTACAGCAAATGCTGGGTCTCAATCTACCGGGGTACGCTGGCCCCACCGGCGAGAGAGCCCACATCCCGATGGACATGCGTGGTGGTATGTATGGTCTGTACGTCTACTCGGACGTGGTCGATGCCCACATTGTCGGAGACAGCAACGTACCTCTACTGCGCGTCTGCCCGGTGAAAGGCAAGTATGGAGCTCAAGTCACCCACAGTTTCAGGCACATCGTGTATCTACCGGTCAGTCAGACCGATATTAGCTCCATCGTCATCGATATAAGAGACGACACCGGTCAACCGATTGCATTCGAGCGTGGGAAAGTGGTGCTGACACTTCATTTCCGTCAAGTCCGAGCGGTTCACTTTGCATAATGAAGGTGCCTTATCAATGCCATACAGCCAGTTACGTCGATCATTACACCAAACAGGCCGGGGTAGCTTTCCTGTCTTTGCAGGTACACGCATGCAACGAGGACATGGGCTGGGGAACATACTCGGGAGCATCGTCAAAACGTTCCTCCCCTTGGTGACGCGTGGGGTCAAAGCGATCGGCAAACAAGCGGTACGCAGTGGACTGCAAGTCGCGGGTGATGTCTTGGGCGGTGCGGCGCCCAAAGAAGCACTGAAACGTCGAGCCAAAGAAGCGGGAGGCGTCTTGGTCACCAAAGCACAACGCACCGTAGGGAATAAAAGACCTGCACCACCGAGACCACGCACCAGTCGACGACCGACCCAGCGACGACGCACATCGACGATCAAGGATATCTTTTCTTTAAAGATGGCTTTCATCCATGCCGAGTCGTGTCCTTCTACCAACAGTGAATTTGATTTATGGACCGTCCCACCTACTCAGACCAGTGCCGAAGAGGGTCAATGGGTGGAACATCTGCCCCTTTCCAGCATTACAGCCACAGGCCCCATTGAATTCACCATCACCAACGCAGATACGACCTACCTGGATTTAGCCCATACGTACCTATATGTGAAAGCTAAAATCACCAATAAAGATGGGTCAGTCCTCAAAGCAGATGCACCCGTTGGTCCAGTGAATCTCTGGCTTCATTCGCTATTCCAGCAAGTGGATATAGCCCTCAGTGATAAACTGGTCAGCGCCTCGACGAACACGTACCCGTACCGAGCCTACATCGAAACACTGTTATCCTACGGGCGTGACGCTAAAAAGTCGTATTTGACAGCCCCGTTGTTCTACTGAGATACCCCAGGCAAGATGGAAGCGAGTCCTGATAATGACGGCTATACGGAGAGAGTGGATGCCACAGCAGAGAGTCACTCGGTCGATATGATGGGACGTCTGCATGCGGAATTATTCATGCAGGACCGATACCTCTTGAATGGAGTACCTGTCAAAATACGACTAGTGCGCACAACGCCTGCGTTTGCCTTGATGGCCCCGAGTGAGGACCTCGAGTATAACATTGTCATCCAAGAGGCAAGTCTGTTTGTACGCAAAGTGAAACCGAGCCCAGGTGTACAGTTAGGGCACATCAGAGCCTTGGAGAAAAAACCAGCCCAGTACCCGATTCGACGAGTACAGACCAAGGTCTTTTCCGTTCCTAAAGGCAATATGATTGTCAATCAAAAAAACCTGTTCCTGGGGGATTTGCCCAAGCGTTTAACCCTAGCCTGTGTGGAGAACGTCAGTTATAATGGGACTCTCTCGAGGAATCCGTTCAACCTAAAAGCGTTCAACATCAATTTCGTGGCCCTGCATGTGGATGGCCCACAGGTACCGGCACGCCCCTTACAACCTAATTTCGGAACGGACAATTACATCCGGAGCTATCTGAACCTCTTCACAGCAACTGGCCAAATCAACCAAGACGAGGAAAATATGATCAGTCGAGACGATTTCGGCAAAGGGTACACCTTGTTCTGTTTCGATCTGACTCCCACCTTAGACAACGATCATCAACTTACGCTTGGAACTGCATTTCGGGACACCTTTACCGAAAACCATCAATGTGATTTGCTACGCTGAGTTTGACAATATCATTCAAATCGATAAAAGCCGTAACGTCCTGTGTGACTTTGCCACCTAACATGGATACAGACCAGATACGCACCGTGCTGTGGGAAAAACCCCACAGACAGGTCAGTACATGTTCACAGGTCAAAACAGCGCCCCCTGGTGGATGCAAGAGTTATCTCCCCCGGCAAAATATGCGTTGTAATGCACTTATACTACTACTCTCCATTGGACAAGCAACATTTTGATTATATTCAAGGAGACCGGTAATACACCAAATAAGAGACTCTTTCCCGTTACATGACTTTCAAAAATTTGTCACCACTCAAGTTGAGTGACTGCCACACCAGTTAAGTGAGTTTCACTCAAGTCGACTTGAGGGGAATCCACGTCACTCAACTTGGGTGATTTATCAACTCAAACTTGAGTGAATTTCATTCAACTTGAGTGGGTTGAATCTTCACTCTTACTTGAGTGAAAAGTCACTCATTTTTTTAGAGAGTATACATAATGTTTTGTTATACAAATAACCTGGTTTGCAAACCTTTTATCTTCCATTAGTAATTGTTATAATCCTTAGTTATATTTGATGCAAGCTCAAGCACCCATCCTTCACTCCATTCATCCAGCATAACACTGTTTAATTTCACCACATTTCTGAATGCTACAATGTTAAAATAATGGTCACTTTCATGTTTTTTGTTTAGGTCCAGTAGTTATGAAGGGGCAAGGCTTTGGTTTAAGACCTCCCATTGAAAAGGTAACATCCTGGGCAAAAGACTGACAATACACATTGCAGCAGATCCTTTGTCAATTATATTTCGTGAGTCTTACACCAAATCGTTGCCTATGAAGGCTGAACTTTTATCCTTTACAAATTACGTCATTTTTCTTTCATCCTCATAAATGTTTGACCTTCTGTTACTTTATCAGGTTAGGGCGATCCCGCTCTCTAAAATGAAGGTAAAAAAGGTCGTCTTTGCTCATTAACTCTTGATTTCTTCTTAACCAATGCATCAAAATTTCAGGCGCATTGATTTATCAATTGTTCCATGTCATAAAATTAATTTGCCACGTGAAGAACCAGCCAATGTTGCTTAAACAGCGCGAAGGATGTTTGGCCTATTATTATGCAAATTAGATAGATGACAATTTACTTTTTTATCATCATTTAATGCGGATAGATATGTCTGTGTGCGCCTCAAGAGGATTTTGCTGAATTCATTATGTGAACTGATTTAATGAGCGAAAACGACCCTTTTTACCTCCATTTTAGAAGGTAATTACCTTAGGTCGGTAAATACAATTGCCATGTATTTATATATCGTAAAAATTGTATTCTTGCCAATTTGTTAATAAAATTTAATCGAAAAATATTGTTGTTTTTTTTTGCGAGGTTATTGGCTGGTCTAAGGTAAAGCCGCGTCACGTTTCCAAGTGAACAATCAAATCGATCTAATTAAAATTAATCACGAGAACGCCCCATAGTGCTTTGAAGGGAACATTGGTGACAACGAGTTTTTGGTTGGCTCAGCCGAACTAGCCGGCTCGCTGTCTTTTCATGATGCCGCGGTCCCGACATTGTGGCACCATAATACGGGATAGATACATGGACTGATCTTTGGTGTAAACATTGGGGTAAATGGACACAGTGAATCTATCTCCCCTCCCCGACTGCAAATGGATGAGTCCAGATGCGACCATGATGTCATAATGCTATTAAATATTCATGGTATATATGGGCGCTCAGAACTCCAAATTCAATTGAAATACGCAAGATCCTATACAGCGACATGTACGATTGGGGAGCATTGATAGGATATTAATTTATTAAGATTGGCAATCAAATATAATCAATTAAAT
>JAVTVY010047176.1:0-23219 GCA_036873755.1 Hanleya hanleyi | reverse complement strand
GTGGCTCAACGTTTCAGGGGCCGTCGACAATGTCCTCATCTAAAAGGCTTTAAAATATTTTGTTTTACCTCAGTCATTTTTAGTCGGGTTTATATAGTAAAATTAACTTTGGGCCAGGCAAAGGTGGTCGATTATATGTTCACAGTAGCACTGCACTTCGAACTAATCCATCCTCAGGGTGGCTCAACGTTTCAAGGGCCGTCCATAATATCCTTAATTAATAAGCTTTAAAATATTTTGTTTTACCTCAGTCATTTTTAGACGGGTTTATATAGTAAAATTAACTTTGAGCCAGGCAAAGGTGGTCGTTTATATGTTCACAGTAGCACTGCACTTCGAACTAATCCTTCTCCAGGGTGGCTCAACGTTTCATGGCCCAACATAATATCCTTAATTAATAAGCTTTAAAATATTTTGTTTTACCTCAGTCATTTTTAGACGGGTTTGTATAGTAAAATTAACTTTGAGCCAGGCAAAGGTGGTCGTTTATATGTTCACATTAGCACTGCGCTGCGAACTAATCCATCCCAAGGGTGGCTCATCGATTCAGGGGCCGTCCACAATTTCATCAATTAATAAGCTTTAAAATATTTTGTTTTATCTCAGTCATTTTTAGACGGGTTTGTATAGCAAAATTAACTTTGAGCCAGGCAAGGGTGGTCGTTTGTATGTTCACAGTAGCACTGCACTTCGAACTAATATATCCCCAGGGTGGCTCAACGTTTCAGGGGCCGTCCACAATGTCCTTAATTAATAAGCTTTAAAATATTTTGTTTTACCTTAGTCATTTTTAGACGGGTTTGTATAGTAAAATTAACTTTGAGCCAGGCAAATGTGGTCGTTTGTATGTTCACATCAGCACTGCACTTCGAACTAATCCTTCGTCAGGGTGGCTCAACGTTTCATGGCCCAACATAATATCCTTAGTTAATAAGCTTTAAAGTATTTTGTTTTAACTTAGTCATTTTTAGACGGGTTTGTATAGTAAAATTGACTTTGAGCCAGGCAAAGGTTGTCGGTTTGTATGTTAACAGCAGCACGGCACTTCGAACTAATCTATCCCAAGGGTGGCTCAACGTTTCAGGGGCCGTCCACAATGTCCTCATTTAATAGGCTTTAAAATATTTTGTTTCACCTCAGTCATTTTTAGACGGGTTTGTACAGCAAAATTAACTTTGAGTCAGGCAAGGGTGGTCGTTTATATGTTAACAGTAGCACGGCACTTCGAACTAATCCATCCCAAGGGTGGCTCAACGTTTCAGGGGCCGTCCACAATGTCCTCATTGAATAAGCTTTAAAATATTTTGTTTTACCTCCGTCATTTTTAGACGGGTTTATATAGTAAAATTAACTTTGAGCCAGGCAAAGGTGGTCGTTTGTATGTTCACAGTAGCACTGCACTTCGAACTAATCCTTCGCCAGTGTGACTCAACGTTTCATGGCCCAACATAATATCCTTAATTAATAAGCTTTAAAATATTTTGTTTTACCTTAGTCATTTTTAGACGGGTTTGTATAGTAAAATTAACTTTGAACCAGGCAAAGGTGGTCGTTTATATGTTAACAGCAGCACGGCCCTTCGAACTAATCTATCTCAAGGGTGGCTCAACGTTTCAGGGGCCTTCCACAATGTCCTCAATTAATAAGCTTTAAAATATTTTGTTTCACCTCAGTCATTTTTAGACGGGTTTGTACAGCAAAATTAACTTTGAGTCAGGCAAGGGTGGTCGTTCATATGTTCACAGTAGCACTGCACTTCGAACTATTATACCCCCAGGGTGGCTCAACGTTTCAGGGGCCGTCCACAATATCCTTAATTAATAAGCTTTAAAATATTTTGTTTTACCTTAGTCATTTTTAGACGGGTTTGTATAGTAAAATTAACTTTGAGTCAGGAAAAGGTGGTCGTTTATATGTTAACAGTAGCACGGCACTTCGAACTAATCCATCCCAAGGGTGGCTCAACGTTTCAGGGGCCGTGCACAATGTCCTCATTGAATAAGCTTTAAAATATTTTGTTTTACCTCAGTCATTTTTAGATGGGTTTATATAGTAAAATTAACTTTGAGCCAGGCAAAGGTGGTCGTTTATATGTGCACAGTAGCACTGCATTTCGAACTAATCCTTCCCCAGGGTGGCTCAACGTTTCATGGCCCAACATAATATCCTTAATTAATAAGCTTTAAAATATTTTGTTTTACTTTAGTCATTTTTAGACGGGTTTGTATAGTAAAATTAACTTTGAGCCAGGCAAAGGTGGTCGTTTATATGTTAACAGCAGCACGGCACTTCGAACTAATCTATCCCAAGGGTGGCTCAACGTTTCAGCGGCCGTCCACAATGTCCTCATCTAATAGGCTTTAAAATATTTTGTTTTACCTCAGTCATTTTTAGTCGGGTTTATATAGTAAAATTAACTTTGGGCCAGGCAAAGGTGGTCGATTATATGTTCACAGTAGCACTGCACTTCGAACTAATCCATCCTCAGGGTGGCTCAACGTTTCAAGGGCCGTCCATAATATCCTTAATTAATAAGCTTTAAAATATTTTGTTTTACCTCAGTCATTTTTAGACGGGTTTATATAGTAAAATTAACTTTGAGCCAGGCAAAGGTGGTCGTTTATATGTTCACAGTAGCACTGCACTTCGAACTAATCCTTCTCCAGGGTGGCTCAACGTTTCATGGCCCAACATAATATCCTTAATTAATAAGCTTTAAAATATTTTGTTTTACCTCAGTCATTTTTAGACGGGTTTGTATAGTAAAATTAACTTTGAGCCAGGCAAAAGTGATCGTTTATATGTTCACATTAGCACTGCGCTGCGAACTAATCCATCCCAAGGGTGGCTCAACGTTTCAGGGGCCGTCCACAATTTCATCAATTAATAAGCTTTAAAATATTTTGTTTTACCTCAGTCATTTTTAGACGGGTTTGTGTAGCAAAATTAACTTTGAGTCAGGCAAGGGTGGTCGTTTGTATGTTCACAGTAGCACTGCAATTTGAACTAATATATCCCCAGGGTGGCTCAACGTTTCAGGGGCCGTCCACAATGTCCTCAATTAATAAGCTTTAAAATATTTTGTTTTACCTTAGTCATTTTTAGACAGGTTTGTATAGTAAAATTAACTTTGAGCCAGGCAAATGTGGTCGTTCGTATGTTCACATCAGCACTGCACTTCGAACTAATCCTTCGTCAGGGTGGCTCAACGTTTCATGGCCCAACATAATATCCTTAGTTAATAAGCTTTAAAGTATTTTGTTTTAACTTAGTCATTTTTAGACGGGTTTGTATAGTAAAATTGACTTTGAGCCAGGCAAAGGTTGTCGGTTTGTATGTTAACAGCAGCACGGCACTTCGAACTAATCTATCCCAAGGGTGGCTCAACGTTTCAGGGGCCGTCCACAATGTCCTCATTTAATAGGCTTTACAATATTTTGTTTCACCTCAGTCATTTTTAGACGGGTTTGTACAGCAAAATTAACTTTGAGTCGGGCAAGGGTGGTCGTTTATATGTTAACAGTAGCACGGCACTTCGAACTAATCCATCCCAAGGGTGGCTCAACGTTTCAGGGGCCGTCCACAATGTCCTCATTGAATAAGCTTTAAAATATTTTGTTTTACCTCCGTCATTTTTAGACGGGTTTATATAGTAAAATTAACTTTGAGCCAGACAAAGGTGGTCGTGTATATGTTTACAGTAGCACTGTACTTCGAACTAATCCTTCCCCAGGGTGGCTCTACGTTTCATGGCCCAACATAATATTCTTAATTAATAAGCTTTAAAATATTTTGTTTTACCTTAGTCATTTTTAGACGGGTTTGTATAATAAAATTAACTTTGAGCCAGGCAAAGGTGGCCGTTTATATGTTAACAGCAGCACGGCACTTCGAACTAATCTATCCCAAGGGTGGGTCAACGTTTCAGGGGCCGTCCACAATGTCCTCATTTTATAAGCTTTGAAATATTTTGTTTTACCGTAGTCATTTTTAGACGGGTTTATATAGTAAAATTAACTTTGAGCCAGGCAAAGGTGGTCGTTTGTATGTTCACAGTAGCACTGCACTTCGAACTAATCCTTCGCCAGTGTGACTCAACGTTTCATGGCCCAACATAATATCCTTAATTAATAAGCTTTAAAATATTTTGTTTTACCTTACTCATTTTTAGACGGGTTTGTATAGTAAAATTAACTTTGAACCAGGCAAAGGTGGTCGTTTATATGTTAACAGCAGCACGGCCCTTCGAACTAATCTATCTCAAGGGTGGCTCAACGTTTCAGAGGCCGTCCACAATGTCCTCATTTAATAGGCTTTAAAATATTTTGTTTTACCTCAGTCATTTTTAGACGGGTTTATATAGTAAAATTAACTTTGAGCCAGGCAAATGTGGTCGTTTATATATTCACAGTAGCAATGCACTTTGAACTAATCCTTCCCCAGGGTGGCTCAACGTTTCATGGCCCAACATAATATCCCTAATTAATAAGCTTTAAAATATTTTGTTTTACCTCAGTCATTTTCAAACGGGTTTGTATAGTAAAATTAACTTTGAGCCAGGCAAAGGTGGTCGTTTATATGTTCACAGTAGCACTGCACTGCGAACTAATCCATCCCAAGGGTGGCTCAACGTTTCAGGGGCCGTCCAAAATGTCATCAATTAATAAAGCTTTAATATATTTTGTTTTACCTCAGTCATTTTTAGACGGGGTTGTAAAGCAAAATTAACTTTGAGCCAGCCAAGGGTGGTCGTTTATCTGTTCACAGTAGTACTGCACTTCGAACTGATATATCCCCAGGGTGGCTTAACGTTTCAGAGGCCGTCCACAATGTCCTTAATTAATAAGCTTTAAATATTATGTTTTACCTTATTCATTATCAGGCGGGTTTGTATAGTAAAATTAACTTTGGGCCAGGCAAAGATGGTCGATTATATGTTCGCAGTTGCACTGCACTTCGAACTAATCCATCCTCAGGGTGGCTCAACGTTTCAGGGGCCGTCCATAATATCCTTGATTAATAAGCTTTAAAATATTTGTTTTACCTCAGACATTTTTAGACGGGTTTATATAGTAAAATTAACTTTGGGCCAGCCATAGGTGGTCGATTATATGTTCACAGTAGCACTGCACTTCGAACTAATCCATCCTCAGGGTGGCTCAACGTTTCAAGGGCCGTCCATAATATCCTTAATTAATAAGCTTTAAAATATTTTGTTTTACCACAGTCATTTTTAGTCGGGTTTATATAGTAAAATTAACTTTGGGCCAGCCAAAGGTGGTCGTTTATATGTTCACAGTAGCACTGCACTTCGAACTAATCCTTCCCCAGGGTGGCTCAACGTTTCATGGCCCAACATAATATCCTTAATTAATAAGCTTTAAAATATTTTGTTTTACCTCAGTCATTTTTAGACGGGTTTGTATAGTAAAATTAACTTTGAGCCAGCCAAAGGTGGTCGTTTGAATTTTCGCAGTAGCAATGCACTTCGACCTAATCCTTTGTCAGGGTGGCTCAACGTTTCATGGCCCAACATAATATCCCTAGTTAATAAGCTTTAAAATATTTTGTTTTACCTTAGTCATTTTTAGACGGGTTTGTATAGTAAAATTAACTTTGATCAAGGCAAAGGTGGTCGTTTATATGTTAACAGCAGCTCCGCACTTCGAACTAATCTATCCCAAGGGTGGCTCAACGTTTCAGGGGCCGTCCACAATGTCCTCATTTAATAGGCTTTAAAATATTTTGTTTTACCTCAGTCATTTTTAGACGGGTTTATATAGTAAAATTAACTTTGAGCCAGGCAAAGGTGGTCGTTTATATGTCCACAGTAGCACTGCACTTCGAACTAATCCTTCCCCAGGGAGGCTCAACGTTTGATGGCCCAACATAATAGCCTTAATTAATAAGCTTTAAAATATTTTGTTTAACCTCAGTCATTTTTAGACGGTATTGTATAGTAAAATTAACTTTGAGCCAGGCAAAGGTGGTCGTTTATATGTTCACATTAGCACTGCACTGCGAACTAATCCATCCCAAGGGTGGCTCAACGTTTCAGGGGCCGTCCACAATGTCATCAATTAATATGCTTTAAAATATTTTGTTTTACCTCAGTCATTTTTAGACGGGTTTGTATAGCAAAATTAACTTTGAGCCAGGCAAGGGTTGTCGTTTATATGTCCACAGTAGCTCTGCACTTCGAACTAATATATCCCCAGGGTGGCTCAACGTTTCAGGGGCCGTCCACAATGTCCTTAATTAATAAGCTTTAAAATATTTTGTTTTACCTTAGTCATTTTTAGACGGGTTTGTATAGTAAAATTAACTTTGAGCCAGGCAAAGGTGGTCGTTTATATGTTTATAGTAGCACGGCACTTCGAACTAATCTATCCCAAGGGTGGCTCAACTTTTCAGGGGCCGTTCACAATGTCTTCATTTAATAAGCTTTAAAATACTTTGTTTTACCTCTGTCATTTTTAGACGGATTTATATTGTAAAATTAACTTTGAGCCACGCGAAGGTGGTCGTTTATATGTTCACAGTAGCACTGCACTTCGAACTAATCCTTCCACAGGGTGGCTCAACGTTTCACGGCCCAACATAATATCCTCATTTAATAAGGTTTAAAATATTTTGTTTTACCTCAGTCATTTTTAGACGGGTTGGTATAGTAAAATTAACTTTGGGCCAGGCAAAGGTGGTCGTTTATATGTTCACATTAGCACTGCACTTCGAACTAATCCATCCCAAGGGTGGCTCAACGTTTCAGGGGCCGTCCACAATGTCATCAATTAATCAGCTTTAAAATATTTTGTTTTACCTCAGTCATTTTTAGACGTGTTTGTATAGCAAAATTAACTTTGAGCTAGGCAAGGGTGGTCGTTTATCTGTTCACAGTAGTACTGCACTTCGAACTAATAATATATCCCCAGGGTGGCTCAACCTTTCAGGGGCCGTCCGCAGTGTCCTTAATTAATAAGCTTTAAATATTATGTTTTACCTTAGTCATTATCAGGCGGGTTTGTATAGTAAAATTAACTTTGGGCCAGGCATAGGTGGTCGATTATAAGTTAACGGCAGCACGGCACTTCGAACTAATCTATCCCAAGGGTGGCTCAACGTTTCAGGGGCCGTCCACAATGTCCTCATTTAATAAGCTTTAACATATTTTGTTTTACCTCAGTCATTTTTAGACGGGTTTATATAGTAAAATTAACTTTGAGCCAGGCAAAGGTGGTCGTTTATATGTTCACAGTAGCACTGCACTTCGAACTAATCCTTCCCCAGGGTGGCTCAACGTTTCATGGCCCAACATAATATCCTCAATTAATCAGGTTTAAAATATTTTGTTTTACCTCAGTCATTTTTAGACGGGTTTGTATAGTAAAATTAACTTTGGGCCAGGCAAAGGTGGTCGTTTATATGTTCACAGTAGCACTGCACTTCGAACTAATCCTTCCCCAGGGTGGCTCAACGTTTCATGGCCCAACATAATATCCTTAATTAATAAGCTTTAAAATATTTTGTTTTACCTCAGTCATTTTAAGACGGGTTTGTATAGTAAAATTAACTTTGAACCAGGCAAAGGTGGTCGATTATATGTTCACATTAGCACTGCACTGCGAACTAATCCATCCCAAGGGTGGCTCAACGTTTCAGGGGCCGTCCACAATGTCATCAATTAATAAGCTTTAAAATATTTTCTTTTACCTCAGTCATTTTTAGACGGGTTTGTATAGCAAAATTAACTTTGAGCCAGGCAAAGCTGGTCGATTATATGTTCATAGTAGCACTGCACTTCGAACTAATCTATCCCCAGGTTGGCTCAACGTTTCCGGGGCCGTCTATAATATCCTTAGTTAATTAGCTTTAAAATATTTTGTTTTACCTCAGTCATTTTTAGACTGGTTTGTATAGTAAAATTAACTTTGATCCAGGCAAAGGTGGTCGGTTATATGTTCACAGTAGCACTGCACTTCGAACTAATCCATCCCCAGGGTGGCTCAACGTTTCAGGGGCCGTCCACAATATCCTTATTTAATAAGCTTTAAAACATTTTGTTTTACCTCAGTCATTTCTAGACGGGTTTGTATAGCAAAATTAACTTTGAGCCAGGCAAAGTGGGTCGTGTATATGTTCATGGTAGGAATGCACTTCGAACTAATCCATCCCCAGGGTGGCTCAACGTTTCAGGGGCCGTCCACCATGTCCTTAATTAATAAGCTTTAAAATATTTTGTTTTACCTCAGTCATTTTTAGACGGGTTTGTATAGCCAAATTAACTTTGAGCCAGGCAAGGGTGGTTGTTTCTATGTTCACAGTAACACTGCACTTCGAACTAATATATTCCCAGGGTGGCTCAACGTTTCAGGGGCCATCCACAATGTCCTTAATTAATAAGCTTTAAAATATTTGTTTTACCTTAGTCATTTTCAGACGGGGTTGTATAGTAAAATTAACTGTGGGCCAGACAAAGGTGGTCGTTTATATGTTCACAGTAGCAATGCACTTCGAACCAATCCATCCCCAGGGTGGCTGAACGTTTCAGGGCCGTCCATACTGTCCTCAATTAATAAGCTTTAAAATATTTTGTTTTACCTCAGTCATTTTTAAACGGGTTTGTATAGTAAAATTAAGTTTGAGCCAAGCAAAGGTGGTCGTTTATATGTTCACAGTAGCACTGCACTTCGAACTAATCCATCCCCAGGGTGGCTCTACATTTCAAGGGCCGTCCATAATGTCCTCAATTAATAAGCTTTAAAATATTTTGTTTTACCTCAGTCATTTTTAAACAGGCTTGTATAGTACAATTAACTTTAAGCCAGGCAGAGGTTGTGGTTTATATGTTCACAGTAGCACTGCACTTCGAACTAATCCATCCACAGGGCGGCTCAACGTTTCAGGGGCCGTCCACAATATCCTTAATTAATAAGCTTTAAAATATTTTGTTTTACCTCAGTCATTTTTAGACGGGTTTGTATAGCAAAATTAACTTTGAGCCAGGCAAGGGTGGTCGTTTATATGTTCACAGTAGCACTGCACTTCGAACTAATATATCCCCAGAGTGGCTCAACGTTTCAGGGGCCGTCCACAATGTCCTTAATTAATAAGCTTTAAAATATTTTATTTTACCTTAGTCATTTTCAGACGGGGTTGTATAGTAAAACTAACTGTGGGCCAGGCAAAGGTGGTCGTTTGTATGTTCACAATAGCTCTGCACTTCGAACTAATCCATTCTCAGGGTGGCTCAACGTTTCGCGGGCCGTCCATAATGGCCTTAATTAATTTTAAAATATTTTGTTTTACCTCAGTCAATTTTTAAACGGGTTTGTATAGTAAACAAAACTTTGAGCCAGGCAAAGGTGGTCGTTTATATGTTCACAGTTGCACAGCACTTCGAACTAATCCATCCCCAGTGTGGCTCAACGTTTCAGGGGCCGTCCACTATGTCCTTAATTAATAAGCTTTAAAATAATCAGTTTTACTTCAGTCGTTTTTAGACGAGGTTGTATAGCAAAATTAACTTTGAGCCAGGCAATTTGGTCGTTTATACATTCACACTAGCACTGCACTTCGAACTAATCCATCCCCAGGGTGGCTCAACGTTTCAGGGCCGTCCATAATGTCCTTAATTAATAAGCTTTAAAATATTTTGTTTTACCTTAGTCATTTTTAGACGGGTTTGTATAGTAAAATTAACTTTGAGTCAGCCAAAGGTGGTCGTTTATATGTTCACAGTGGCACTGCACTTCGAACTAATCCATCCCAAGGGTGGCTCAACGTTTCAGGGGCCGTCCACAATGTCATCAATTAATAAGCTTTAAAATATTTTGTTTTACCTCAGTCATTTTTAGACTGGTTTGTATAGTAAACTTAACTTTGATCCAGGCAAAGGTGGTCGGTTATATGTTAACAGTAGCACTGCACTTCGAACTAAACCGTCCCCAGGGTGGCTCAACGTTTCAGGGGCCGTCCACAATATCCTTATTTAATAAGCCTTAAACCATTTTATTTTACCTCAGTCATTTCTAGGCGGGTTTGTATAGCAAAATTAAATTTGAACCAGGCAAAGTGGGTCGTGTATATGTTCATGATAGGAATGCACTTCGAACTAATCCATCCCCAGGGTGGCTCAACGTTTCAGGGGCCGTTCACAATGTCCTTAATTAATAAGCTTTAAAATATTTTGTTTTACCTCAGTCATTTCTAGACGGGTTTGTATAGCCAAATTAACTTTGAGCCAGGCAAGGGTGGTCGTTTCTATGTTCACAGTAGCACTGCACTTCGAACTAATATATCCCCAGGGTGGCTCAACGTTTCAGGGGCCATCCACAATGTCCTTAATTAATAAGCTTTAAAATATTTTGTTTTACCTTAGTCATTTTCAGACGGGGTTGTATAGTAAAATTAACTTTGGGCCAGGCAAAGGTGGTCGTTTATATGTTCATGGTAGCAATGCACTTCGAACTAATCCATCCCCAGGGTGGCTGAACGTTTCAGGGCCGTCCATAATGTCCTTAATTAATAAGCTTTAAAATATTTTGTTTTACCTCAGTCATTTTTAAACGGGTTTGTATAGTAAAATTAACTTTGAGCCAGGCAAAGGTGGTCGTTTGTATGTTCACAGTAGCACTGCACTTCGAACTGATCCTTCCCCAGGGTGGCTCAACGTTTCACGGCCCAGCATAATATCCTCAATTAATCAGGTTTAAAATATTTTGTTTTACCTCAGTCATTTTTAGACGGGTTGGTATAGTAAAATTAACTTTGGGCCAGGCAAAGGTGGTCGTTTATATGTTCACAGTAGCACTGCACTTCGAACTAATCCTTCCCCAGGGTGGCTCAACGTTTCATGGCCCAACATAATATCCTTAATTAATAAGGTTTAAAATATTTTGTTTTACCTCAGTCATTTTAAGACGGGTTTGTATAGTAAAATTAACTTTGAGCCAGGCAAAGGTGGTCGATTATATGTTCACATTAGCACTGCACTTCGAATAAATCCTTCCCCAGTGTGGCTCAACATTTCAGGGGCCGTCCACAATGTCCTCAATTAATAAGCTTTAAAATATTTTGTTTTACTTCAGTCATTTTTAGACGGGTTTGTATAGCAAAATTAACTTTGAGCCAGGCAAAGGTGGTCGATTATATGTTCACAGTAGCACTGCACTTCGAACTAATCTATCCGCAGGGTGGCTCAACGTTTCAGGGGCCGTCTATAATATTCTTAATTAATTAGCTTTAAAATATTTTGTTTTACCACAGTCATTTTTTAGACTGGTTTGTATAGTAAAATTAACTTTGATCCAGACAAAGGTGGTCGGTTATATGTTCACAGTAGCACTGCACTTCGAACTAATCCATCCCCAGGGTGGCTCAACGTTTCAGGGGCCGTCCACAATATCCTTATTTAATAAGCTTAAAAACATTTTGTTTTACCTCAGTCATTTCTAGACGGGTTTGTATAGCAAAATTAACTTTGAGCTAGGCAAAGTGGGTCTTGTATATGTTCATGGTAGGAATGCACTTCGAACTAATCCATCCCCAGGGTGGCTCAACCTTTCAGGGGCCGTCCACCATGTCCTTAATTAACAAGCTTTAAAATATTTTGTTTTACCTCAGTCATTTTTAGACGGGTTTGTATAGCAAAATTAACTTTGAGCCAGGCAAGGGTGGTCGTTTCTATGTTCACAGTAGCACTGCACTTCGAACTAATATATTCCCAGGGTGGCTCAACGTTTCAGGGGCCATCCACAATGTCCTTAATTAATAAGCTTTAAAATATTTTGTTTTACCTTAGTCATTTTCAGACGGGGTTGTATAGTAAAATTAATTTTGGGCCAGGCAAAGGTGGTCGTTTATATGTTCACAGTAGCAATGCACTTCGAACTAATCCATCCCCAGGGTGGCTGAACGTTTCAGGGCCGTCCATAATGTCCTTATTTAATAAGCTTTAAAATATTCTATTTTAACTTAGTCATTTTAAACGGGTTTGTATAGTAAAATTAACTTTGAGCCAGGTAATGGTGGTCGCTTATATGTTCACAGTAGCACAGCACTTCGAACTAATCCATTCCCAGTGTGGCGCAACATTACAGGGGCCGTCCACAATGTCCTTAATTAATAAGCTTTAAAATATTTTGTTTTACCTCAGTCTTTTTTAAACGGGTTTGTAGAGTAAAATTAACTTTGAGCCAAGCAAAGGTGGTCGTTTATATGTTCACAGTAGCACTGCACTTCGAACTAATCCATCCCCAGGGTGGCTCTACATTTCAGGGGCCGTCCATAATGTCCTCAATTAATAAGCTTTAAAATATTTTGTTTTACCTCAGTCATTTTTAAACGGGCTTGTATAGTGCAATTAACTTTAAGCCAGGCAGAGGTTGTGGTTTATATGTTCACAGTAGCACTGCACTTCGAACTAATCCATCCCCAGGGCGGCTCAACGTTTCAGGGGCCGTCCACAATGTCCTTATTTAATAAGCTTTAAAATATTTTGTTTTACCTCAGTCATTTCTAGACGGGTTTGTATAGCAAAATTAACTTTGAGCCAGGCAAAGTGGGTCGTTTATATGTTCATAGTAGCACTGCACTTCGAACTAATCCATTCCCAGTGTGGCTCAACGTTTCAAGGGACGTTCACAATGTCCTTAATTAATAAGCTTTAAAATATTTTCTTTTACCTCAGTCATTTTTAGACGGGTTTGTATAGCAAAATTAACTTTGAGCCAGGCAAGGGTGGTCGTTTATATGTTCACAGTAGCACTGCACTTCGAACTAATATATCCCCAGGGTGGCTCAACGTTTCAGGGGCCGTCCACAATGTCCTTAATTAATAAGCCTTAAAATATTTTGTTTTACTTTTCATTTTCAGACGGGGTTGTATAGTAAAATTAACTTTGAGCCAGGTAAAGGTGGTCGCTTATATGTTCACAGTAGCACAGCACTTCGAACTAATCCATTCCCAGTGTGGCGCAACGTTTCAGGGGCCGTCCACAATGTCCTTAATTAATAAGCTTTAAAATATTTTGTTTTACCTCAGTCATTTTTAAACGGGTTTGTATAGTAAAATTAACTTTGAGCCAGGCAAAGGTGGTCGTTTATATGTTCACAGTAGCACTGCACTTCGAACTAATCCATCCCCAGTGTGGCTCTACATTTCAGGGGCCGTCCATAATGTCCTCAATTAATAAGCTTTAAAATATTTTGTTGTACCTCAGTCATTTTTAAACGGGCTTGTATAGTACAATTAACTTTAAGCCAGGCAGAGGTTGTGGTTGATATGTTCACAGTAGCACTGCACTTCGAAATAATCCATCCCCAGGGCGGCTCAACGTTTCAGGGGCCGTCCACGATGTCCTTATTTAATAAGCTTTAAAATATTTTGTTTTACCTCAGTCATTTCTAGACGGGATTGTATAGCAAAATTAACTTTGAGCCAGGCAAAGTGGGTCGTTTATATGTTCATAGTAGCACTGCACTTCGAACTAATCCATTCCCAGTGTGGCTCAACGTTTCAAGGGACGTTCACAATGTCCTTAATTAATCAACTTTAAAATATTTTGTTTTACCTCAGTCATTTTTAGACGGGTTTGTATAGCAAAATTAACTTTGAGCCAGGCAAGGGTGGTCGTTTATATGTTCACAGTAGCACTGCACTTCGAACTAATATATCCCCAGGGTGGCTCAACGTTTCAGGGGCCGTCCACAATGTCCTTAATTAATAAGCTTTACAATATTTTATTTTACCTTAGTCATTTTCAGACGGGGTTGTATAGTAAAACTAACTGTGGGCCAGGCAAAGGTGGTCGTTTGTATGTTCACAATAGCTCTGCACTTCGAACTAATCCATCCCCAGGGTGGCTCAACGTTTCAGGGGCCGTCCATAATGGCCTTAATTAATTTTAAAATATTTTGTTTTACCTCAGTCAATTTTTAAACGGGTTTGTATAGTAAACAAAACTTTGAGCCAGGCAAAGGTGGTCGTTTATCTGTTCACAGTTGCACAGCACTTCGAACTAATCCATCCCCAGTGTGGCTCAGCGTTTCAGGGGCCGTCCACTATGTCCTTAATTAATAAGCTTTAAAATAATCAGTTTTACTTGTCATTTTTAGACGGGTTTGTATAGCAAAATTAACTTTGAGCCAGGCAATTTGGTCGTTTATACATTCACACTAGCACTGCACTTCGAACTAATCCATCCCCAGGGTGGCTCAACGTTTCAGGGCCGTCCATAATGTCCTTAATTAATAAACTTTAAAATATTTTGTTTTACCTTAGTCATTTTTAGACGGGTTTGTATAGTAAAATTAACTTTGAGTCAGTCAAAGGTGGTCGTTTATATGTTCACAGTGGCACTGCACTTCGAACTAATCCATCCCAAGGGTGGCTCAACGTTTCAGGGGCCGTCCACAATGTCATCAATTAATAAGCTTTAAAATATTTTGTTTTACCTCAGTCATTTTTAGACGGGTTTGTATAGCAAAATTAACTTTGAGCCAGGCAAGGGTGGTCGTTTATATGTCCACAGTAGCACTGCACTTCGAACTAATATGTCCCCAGGGTGGCTCAACGTTTCAGGGGCCGTCCACAATGTCCTTAATTAATAAGCTTTAAAACATTTGGTTTTATCTCCATCATTTTTAGACGGGTTTGTACAGTAAAATTAACTTTGAGCCAGGTGCGGTGGTCGTTTATATGTTAAAGATGTAATCAGCCTCAAATCTGGGCTGAAATCAATGTCTCTCAAACTCAGCGAAAGTGACATATGTTACAACAGGTACAAAATGAAACACATTTGACCACAAAATACTGAACTTGTTTCTACCATTCACGAGAAAATAGAAGGAATTGATCTTTAAAAATAAACGGCATGGCATGCCGTTTATTTTTCCACGACCGTGTCAACAAGCGTATACATGTATGGTGCATTCTACCAACGTATGCTGTGCGACATTATCGAACCGTAGGCACGAGCCATGACGTTATCCCATGGCTGCAGCTGTGCAGCATTCAAATTCGTGAGCGTCGCCACGTCACTCATACGTCACACAGTGACGTCATTTTCCTCTCCGCGTACAGCGCACACTCAATGGCGAGACCGAAAAGCCGTCGAAGCGGGCAGAGTTACAAATTTCTCTGACAAGATATTTTTGCATTCGTTGTATATGACAATCCCACTATCATCAAATATAATACATATGATGCTTTGGTAATCTTCCCTGCTGAAAAAAACACACAGGGGAGAGTTTACAAAATCCATTCATTTTGAGGCTGATTATATCTTTAACAGTAGCACGGCACTTCGAACTAATCTATCCCAAGGGTGGCTCAACTTTTCAGGGGCCGTCCACAATGTCCTCATTTAATAAGCTTTAAAATATTTTGTTTTACCTCAGTCATTTTTAGACGGGTTTATATAGTAAAATTAACTTTGAGCCATGCAAAGGTGGTCGTTTGTATGTTCACAGTAGCACTGCACTTCGAACTAATCCTTCGCCAGTGTGACTCAACGTTTCATGGCCCAACATAATATCCTTAATTAATAAGCTTTAAAATATTTTGTTTTACCTTAGTCATTTTTAGACGGGTTTGTATAGTAAAATTAACTTTGAGCCAGGCAAAGGTGGTCGTTTGTATGGTAACAGCAGCACGGCACTTCGAACTAATCTATCCCAAGGGTGGCTCAACGTTCCAGGGGCCGTCCACAATGTCCTCATTTAATTGGCTTTAAAATATTTTGTTTTACCTCAGTCATTTTTAGACGGGTTTATATAATGTAAAATTAACTTTGAGCCAGGCAAAGGTGGTCGTTTATATGTTCACAGTAGCACTGCACTTCGAACTAATCCTTCCCCAGGGTGGTTCAACATTTCATGACCCAACATAATATCCTTAATTAATAAGCTTTAAAATATTTTGTTTTACCTCAGTCATTTTTAGACGAGTTGGTATAATGCGAACTAATCCATCCCAAGGGTGGCTCAACGTTTCAGGGGCCGTCCACAATGTCGTTAATAAATAAGCTTTAAAATACTTTGTTTTACCTCAGTCATATTTAGACGGATTTGTATAGAAAAATTAACTTTGAGCCAGGCAAGGGTGGTCGTTTATCTGTTCACAGTAGTACTGCACTTCGAACTAATATATCCCCAGGCTGGCTCAACGTTTCAGGGGCCGTCCACAATGTCCTCAAGTAATAAGCTTTAAAATATTTTGTTTTACCTCAGTCATTTTTAGACTGGTTTGTGTAGCAAAATTAACTTTCAGCCAGGCAAAGGTGGTCGATTATATGTTCACAGTAGCACTGCACTTCGAACTAATCTATCCCCAGGGTGGCTCAACGTTTCAGGGGCCGTCTATAATATCCTTAATTAATAAGCTTTAAAATATTTTGTTTTACCTCAGTCATTTTTAGACTGGTTTGTATAGTAAACTTAACTTTGATCCAGGCAAAGGTGGTCGGTTATATGTTAACAGTAGCACTGCACTTCGAACTAATCCATCCCCAGGGTGGCTCAACGTTTCAGGGGCCGTCCACAATATCCTTATTTAATAAGCTTTAAAACATTTTATTTTACCTCAGTCATTTCTAGACGGGTTTGTATAGCAAAATTAACTTTGAGCCAGGCAAAGTGGGTCGTGTATATGTTCATAGTAGGAATGCACTTCGAACTAATCCATCCCCAGGGTGGCTCAACGTTTCAGGGGCCGTCCACAATGTCCTTAATTAATAAGCTTTAAAATATTTTGTTTTACCTCAGTCATTTCTAGACGGGTTTGTATAGCCAAATTAACTTTGAGCCAGGCAAGGGTGGTCGTTTCTATGTTCACAGTAGCACTGCACTTCGAACTAATATATCCCCAGGGTGGCTCAACGTTTCAGGGGCCATCCACAATGTCCTTAATTAATAAGCTTTAAAATATTTTGTTTTACCTTAGTCATTTTCAGACGGGGTTGTATAGTAAAATTAACTTTGGGCCAGGCAAAGGTGGTCGTTTATATGTTCATGGTAGGAATGCACTTCGAACTAATCCATCCGCAGGGTGGCTGAACGTTTCAGGGCCGTCCATAATGTCCTTAATTAATAAGCTTTAAAATGTTTTGTTTTACCTCAGTCATTTTTAAACGAGTTTGTATAGTAAAATTAACTTTGAGCCAGGTAAAGGTGGTCGCTTATATGTTCACAGTAGCACAGCACTTCGATCTAATCCATTCCCAGTGTGGCGCAACGTTTCAGGGGCCGTCCACAATGTCCTTAATTAATAAGCTTTAAAATATTTTGTTTTACCTCAGTCATTTTTAAACGGGTTTGAAAAGTAAAATTAACTTTGAGCCAAGCAAAGGTGGTCGTTTATATGTTCACAGTAGCACTGCACTTCGAACTAATCCATCCCCAGGTTGGCTCTACATTTCAGGGGCCGTCCATAATGTCCTCAATTAATAAGCTTTAAAATATTTTGTTTTACCTCAGTCATTTTTAAACTGGCTTGTATAGTACAATTAACTTTAAACCAGCCAGAGGTTGTGGTTTATATGTTCACAGTAGCACTGCACTTCGAACTAATCCATCCCCAGGGCGGCTCAACGTTTCAGGGGCCGTCCACAATGTCCTTATTTAATAAGCTTTAAAATATTTTGTTTTACCTCAGTCATTTCTAGACGGGTTTGTATAGCAAAATTAACTTTGAGCCAGGCAAAGTGGGTCGTTTATATGTTCATAGTAGCACTGCACTTCGAACTAATCCATTCCCAGTGTGGCTCAACGTTTCAGGGGACGTTCACAATGTCCTTAATTAATAAGCTTTAAAATATTTTGTTTTACCTCAGTCATTTTTAGACGGGTTTGTGTAGCAAAATTAACTTTGAGCCAGGCAAGGGTGGTCGTTTATATGTTCACAGTAGCACTGCAGTTCGAACTAATATATCCCCAGGGTGGCTCAACGTTTCAGGGGCCGTCCACAATGTCCTTAATTAATAAGCTTTAAAATATTTTATTTTACCTTAGTCATTTTCAGACGGGGTTGTATAGTAAAACTAACTATGGGCCAGGCAAAGGTGGTCGTTTGTATGTTCACAATAGCTCTGCACTTCGACCTAATCCATCCCCAGGGTGGCTCAACGTTTCAGGGGCCGTCCATAATGGCCTTAATTAATTTTAAAATATTTTGTTTTGCCTCAGTCAATTTTTAAACGGGTTTGTATAGTAAAATTAACTTTGACTCAGCCAAAGGTGGTCGTTTATATGTTCACAGTGGCACTGCACTTCGAACTAATCCATCCCAAGGGTGGCTCAACGTTTCAGGGGCCGTCCACAATGTCATCAATTAATAAGCTTTAAAATATTTTGTTTTACCTCAGTCATTTTTAGACGGGTTTGTATAGCAAAATTAACTTTGAGCCAGGCAAGGGTGGTCGTTTATATGTCCACAGTAGCACTGCACTTCGAACTAATATGTCCCCAGGGTGGCTCAACGTTTCAGGGGCCGTCCACAATGTCCTTAATTAATAAGCTTTATAATATTTTGTTTTACCGTAGTCATTTTTAGACGGGTTTGTATAGTAAAATTAACTTTGAGCCAGGCAAAGGTGGTCGTTTATATGTTAACAGTAGCACGGCACTTCGAACTAATCTATCCCAAGGGTGGCTCAACTTTTCAGGGGCCGTCCACAATGTCCTCATTTAATAAGCTTTAAAATATTTTTTTTTACCTCAGTCATTTTTAGACGGGTTTATATAGTAAAATTAACTGTGAGCCATGCAAAGGTGGTCGTTTGTATGTTCACAGTGGCACTGCACTTCGAACTAATCCTTCGCCAGTGTGACTCAACGTTTCATGGCCCAACATAATATCCTTAATTAATAAGCTTTAAAATATTTTGTTTCACCTTAGTCATTTTTAGACGGGTTTGTATAGTAAAATTAACTTTGAGCCAGGCAAAGGTGGTCGTTTGTATGGTAACAGCAGCACGGTACTTCGAATTAATCTATCCCAAGGGTGGCTCAACGTTCCAGGGGCCGTCCACAATGTCCTCATTTAATTGGCTTTAAAATATTTTGTTTTCCCTCAGTCATTTTTAGACGGGTTTATATAATGTAAAATTAACTTTGAGCCAGGCAAAGGTGGTCGTTTATATGTTCACAGTAGCACTGCACTTCGAACTAATCCTTCCCCAGGGTGGTTCAACATTTCATGACCCAACATAATATCCTTAATTAATAAGCTTTAAAATATTTTGTTTTACCTCAGTCATTTTTAGACGAGTTGGTATAATGCGAACTAATCCATCCCAAGGGTGGCTCAACGTTTCAGGGGCCGTCCACAATGTCATCAATTAATAAGCTTTAAAATACTTTGTTTTACCTCAGTCATATTTAGACGGATTTGTATAGAAAAATTAACTTTGAGCCAGGCAAGGGTGGTCGTTTATCTGTTCACAGTAGTACTGCACTTCGAACTAATATATCCCCAGGGTGGCTCAACGTTTCAGGGGCCGTCCACAATGTCCTCAATTAATAAGCTTTAAAATATTTTGTTTTACCTCAGTCATTTTTAGACTGGTTTGTGTAGCAAAATTAACTTTCAGCCAGGCAAAGGTGGTCGATTATATGTTCACAGTAGCACTGCACTTCGAACTAATCTATCCCCAGGGTGGCTCAACGTTTCAGGGGCCGTCTATAATATCCTTAATTAATAAGCTTTAAAATATTTTGTTTTACCTCAGTCATTTTTAGACTGGTTTGTATAGTAAACTTAACTTTGATCCAGGCAAAGGTGGTCAGTTATATGTTAACAGTAGCACTGCACTTCGAACTAATCTATCCCCAGGGTGGCTCAACGTTTCAGGGGCCGTCCACAATATCCTTATTTAATAAGCTTTTAAACATTTTATTTTACCTCAGTCATTTCTAGACGGGTTTGTATAGCAAAATTAACTTTGAGCCAGGCAAGGGTGGTCGTTTATATGTTCACAGTAGCACTGCACTTCGAACTAATATATCCCCAGGGTGGCTCAACGTTTCAGGGGCCGTCCACAATGTCCTTAATTAATAAGCTTTAAAATATTTTGTTTTACCTCAGTCA
The DNA here is from genome assembly GCA_036873755.1 of Hanleya hanleyi. Taxonomy (NCBI): domain Eukaryota; kingdom Metazoa; phylum Mollusca; class Polyplacophora; order Lepidopleurida; family Hanleyidae; genus Hanleya; species Hanleya hanleyi. The sequence continues at coordinate 3,133 of JAVTVY010047176.1, read as the reverse complement.
TTTTCAGACGGGGTTGTATAGTAAAATTAACTTTGGGCCAGGCAAAGGTGGTCGTTTATATGTTCATGGTAGGAATGCACTTCGAACTAATCCATCCGCAGGGTGGCTGAACGTTTCAGGGCCGTCCATAATGTCCTTAATTAATAAGCTTTAAAATGTTTTGTTTTACCTCAGTCATTTTTAAACGAGTTTGTATAGTAAAATTAACTTTGAGCCAGGTAAAGGTGGTCGCTTATATGTTCACAGTAGCACAGCACTTCGATCTAATCCATTCCCAGTGTGGCGCAACGTTTCAGGGGCCGTCCACAATGTCCTTAATTAATGAGCTTTAAAATATTTTGTTTTACCTCAGTTATTTTTAAACGGGTTTGAAAAGTAAAATTAACTTTGAGCCAGGTAAAGGTGGTCGCTTATATGTTCACAGTAGCACTGCACTTCGAACTAATCCATCCCCAGGGCGGCTCAACGTTCCAGGGGCCGTCCACAATGTCCTTATTTAATAAGCTTTAAAGTATTTTGTTTTACCTCAGTCATTTCTAGACGGGATTGTATAGCAAAATTAACTTTGAGCCAGGCAAAGTGGGTCGTTTATATGTTCATAGTAGCACTGCACTTCGAACTAATCCATTCCCAGTGTGGCTCAACGTTTCAGGGGCCGTCCACAATGTCCTTAATTAATAAGCTTTATAATATTTTGTTTTACCGTAGCCATTTTTAGACGGGTTTGTATAGTAAAATTAACTTTGAGCCTTAACAGTAGCACGGCACTTCGAACTAATCTATCCCAAGGGTCGCTCAACCTTTCAGGGGCCGTCCACAATGTCCTCATTTAATAAGATTTAAAATATTGTTTTTACCTCAGTCATTTTTAGACGGGTTTATATAGTAAAATTAACTTTGAGCCAGGCAAAGGTGGTCGTTTGTATGTTCACAGTAGCACTGCACTTCGAACTAATCCTTCGCCAGTGTGACTCAACGTTTCATGGCCCAACATAATATCCTTAATTAATAAGCTTTAAAATATTTTGTTTCACCTTAGCCATTTTTAGACGGGTTTGTATAGCAAAATTAACTTTGAGCCTTAACAGTAGCACGGCACTTCGAACTAATCTATCCCAAGGGTCGCTCAACCTTTCAGGGGCCGTCCACAATGTCCTCATTTAATAAGATTTAAAATATTTTTTTTACCTCAGTCATTTTTAGACGGGTTTGTATAGTAAAATTAACTTTGAGCCAGACAAAGGTGGTCGTTTGTATGTTAACAGCAGCACGGCACTTCGAACTAATCTATCCCAAGGGTGGCTCAACGTTCCAGGGGCCGTCCACAATGTCCTCATTTAATTGGCTATAAAATATTTTGTTTCCCTTAGTCATTTTTAGACGGGTTTATATAATGTAAAATTAACTTTGAGCCAGGCAAAGGTGGTCGTTTATATGTTCACAGTAGCACTGCACTTCGAACTAATCCTTCCCCAGGGTGGTTCAACATTTCATGACCCAACATAATATCCTTAATTAATAAGCTTTAAAATATTTTGTTTTACCTCAGTCATTTTTAGACGAGTTGGTATAATGCGAACTAATCCATCCCAAGGGTGGCTCAACGTTTCAGGGGCCGTCCACAATGTCATCAATTAATAAGCTTTAAAATACTTTGTTTTACCTCAGTCATATTTAGACGGATTTGTATAGAAAAATTAACTTTGAGCCAGGCAAGGGTGGTCGTTTATCTGTTCACAGTAGTACTGCACTTCGAACTAATATATCCCCAGGGTGGCTCAACGTTTCAGGGGCCGTCCACAATGTCCTCAATTAATAAGCTTTAAAATATTTTGTTTTACCTCAGTCATTTTTAGACTGGTTTGTGTAGCAAAATTAACTTTCAGCCAGGCAAAGGTGGTCGATTATATGTTCACAGTAGCACTGCACTTCGAACTAATCTATCCCCAGGGTGGCTCAACGTTTCAGGGGCCGTCTATAATATCCTTAATTAATAAGCTTTAAAATATTTTGTTTTACCTCAGTCATTTTTAGACTGGTTTGTATAGTAAACTTAACTTTGATCCAGGCAAAGGTGGTCGGTTATATGTTAAAAGTAGCACTGCACTTCGAACTAATCTATCCCCAGGGTGGCTCAACGTTTCAGGGGCCGTCCACAATATCCTTATTTAATAAGCTTTTAAACATTTTATTTTACCTCAGTCATTTCTAGACGGGTTTGTATAGCAAAATTAACTTTGAGCCAGGCAAGGGTGGTCGTTTATATGTTCACAGTAGCACTGCACTTCGAACTAATATATCCCCAGGGTGGCTCAACGTTTCAGGGGCCGTCCACAATGTCCTTAATTAATAAGCTTTAAAATATTTTGTTTTACCTCAGTCATTTTCAGACGGGGTTGTATAGTAAAATTAACTTTGGGCCAGGCAAAGGTGGTCGTTTATATGTTCATGGTAGGAATGCACTTCGAACTAATCCATCCGCAGGGTGGCTGAACGTTTCAGGGCCGTCCATAATGTCCTTAATTAATAAGCTTTAAAATGTTTTGTTTTACCTCAGTCATTTTTAAACGAGTTTGTATAGTAAAATTAACTTTGAGCCAGGTAAAGGTGGTCGCTTATATGTTCACAGTAGCACAGCACTTCGAACTAATCCATTCCCAGTGTGGCGCAACGTTTCAGGGGCCGTCCACAATGTCCTTAATTAATGAGCTTTAAAATATTTTGTTTTACCTCAGTTATTTTTAAACGGGTTTGAAAAGTAAAATTAACTTTGAGCCAGGTAAAGGTGGTCGCTTATATGTTCACAGTAGCACTGCACTTCGAACTAATCCATCCCCAGGGCGGCTCAACGTTCCAGGGGCCGTCCACAATGTCCTTATTTAATAAGCTTTAAAGTATTTTGTTTTACCTCAGTCATTTCTAGACGGGATTGTATAGCAAAATTAACTTTGAGCCAGGCAAAGTGGGTCGTTTATATGTTCATAGTAGCACTGCACTTCGAACTAATCCATTCCCAGTGTGGCTCAACGTTTCAGGGGCCGTCCACAATGTCCTTAATTAATAAGCTTTAAAATATTTTGTTTTACCGTAGTCATTTTTAGACGGGTTTGTATAGTAAAATTAACTTTGAGCC
>JAVTVY010047175.1:0-24313 GCA_036873755.1 Hanleya hanleyi | reverse complement strand
CAACGCTCATTCCACGAGGGCGCGACGGAACAATGTAACGGTTGTGGTCAACTCTTCAAACGACGCAGTCAGTTGCTGCGACACCAACGGTTGATTCATGCCCCAGTACCATGGCATGTGCGACAACTTCCTACTGAGGAGGAGCCGCGGAAGGTCAGACCTAGTGAAGATGAGCCCGGGGAGACGAATGCCACTGGTGATGCGATGAAGGAGAGCCCGTCTATACCCACAGTTCAGAGCCTGGATATCCAGCCGGACCCCACCGTTACGGTTTCGGGTCATACGCCTGACAACATCGAACATTTTCTGGACGAGCCCATAAATGTTCCTAGCGATCTCTTACAGGGCGCCCATCCAGTGAGTGACATCTATCGGCGCCATTGGTCCATGATGCGGCACTGTTTCCACCGTCATCGCCCTATTCAAGATATCTACAATTTCCGACTGACCGACCTCGCCCGTCTACGTAGCTACGTAGAAGCCATCTTCAAAGATCAAACTACGGCCTTCAAATTGAATCTGGCGTTGGTTATGTGCTGCAGCATAAAGAGACAGTCCAAGTCCGATACTTTTACCCGAGCAGTAACATCCAGGTATTTGACCAACCGTTTACCATCATTAACCGAGTGTCGCTAGAGACGATGCTGGAGAAACTGAACACCGTGGATCCCTTGGAATGGGCCCGGTTGCAACGCCCCAACACCAAGTGGACAGTGGACAGTGGACAGTGTGACCAATGTTACGTTCTTCGTGACCAAGCTGACCGACCAACCCATCGGGTGAATGTATTCACCCAGGCACTGATAGATACTCAGAATGCACTGAGGATATGTTGCCTTAACGGTATCCTGGGCTGCCCGATGATGATTAGAATAAACGGTTCAAAGCGAACATGGCCGAAGATGGAACTTTCTGAAATGAAGATTTCTGATTGGACAAGAATACATCTAACGGACAGGAACGAATATGACAGATGCAAATGGTGGCCTCTGATTGGACAAGTCTTCTTGAATTGTAACACCAAGTGGATAGTGGAGATAATGACCAATGTTGCGTTCTTCGTGGTTAAACTGACCACCACCTCCATCGGATGAAAGTATTCACCCATGCACTGATAGATACTCAGAATGCGCAAACAACTATCTGAGGATATGTTGCCTCAACGGTATCCTGGCCTGCCCGACGATGATTAGAATAAACGGTTCAGATGGCACTTTCTGAAATGGAGACTTCTGATTGGACAAGAATACATCTAACGGACAGGAACGAATATGAAACATGCAAATGGTGGCCTCTGATTGGATAAGAATCTTCTTGAATTGTAAATATACCCAACGCGGCTCCCCCAGCGTGGGTATGATGTAACATTGGGGAGAATAAACTATATGAAAAAAACTTCTTGTTGTTGTTGTTGTTCTCTCATGTGTCATCCTTGTTGTTGTTGCTGTTGTTGTTCTCTCTCTGGTCTATATCATGGCGTTATGTTAGAGTGTTAAGGTGTAACGACGGGCGTTGACGGGCATCACTGCATTTCGAAGAATTAGTGACAATTCCATGGAATATCAGAGCTTCTGAGCTATTTCACCAGGGCGTTGAAGCATTAAGAATGGTGTTGGTGGGCGTTGCTACAAGATGACACCTCACACGGTCCATTTGGACCGCGGATGGTCCATCTCTACACCAAATACCTTCCTGCACTGCCCCAAAAGGCCCACTTTCGCTACAACTTGTACTAATGACGTCATCGATGACGTCACAGATGCTGTAAATATCCCTGAAATCGGGGTCTATACTCCGAGAGCTACAACATGACACATCCCATGACGCATTCGCAATCTCTACACCAAATACCTTCCTGCACTGCCCCAAAAGGCTCACTTTCGCTAATACTCCTACTGATGACGTCATCGATGACGTCACAGATGACGGGAACATCCCTCAATTCGGAATGTACACCCCGAGAACTACAAAATGACACCTCCCAGGACGCATTCAGACCAAGGATGGTCCATCTCGACCCCAAATACCTTCCTTCACTGCCCCAAAATGGCCACTTTACTTACTACAACCAAATGCGCATGCACAGATTGACGCGACTTGCATTTAAAAACACGCCATTCTGACTCTACCCCACACAAGCTTCACATTGATACCTCACACGACCCATTCGAACCGTGAATAGCCCATCTCAAACCCAAACACACACCCACACACACCAACACGTCTATTTCTATACTACGGCCAGGCTGCGCATGCGCAGAATGCCGCTATTTCAACCCCACACCCAGCCCATCAGATGCTCCTCCACGAGAGCTTCAAAATAAGACCTCACTCGACCCCATTGGACCATTAGGGACTCCCCTAGCTCCCAAAACGTCTAGCGGGACCCATACAGGGTCCAGTTTTCGACACTAGGTGACCACATCCCGATAAAATGGCCAGTTTTCGACACCGGATGTGCCGCCATCTTGAACATACGTGCCGCCATCTTGGATATGCCCCATAATGCACCGGGTCAAAATACTCGCTTCTGATTGGACGAGAGCTCCGTGGCGGATTTGAAATACTCGCTTCTGATTGGACGAGAGCTCCGCATTGCGTCTGCGCATGCGCAGAATGATATTCCCACCGCACACCCAACCCATTAGATGCCCCTTCACGAATGCTTCACATGGATACCTCACTCGACCCCATTGGACCATTAGGGACTCCCCTAGCTCCGGGATTTGAAATACTCGCTTCTGATTGGACGAGAGCTCCGCATTGCGTCTGCGCATGCGCAGAATGATATTCCTACCGCACACCCAACCCATCAGATGCCCCTTCACGAATGCTTCACATGGATACCTCACTCGACCCCATTGGACCATTAGGGACTCCCCTAGCTCCAACACGGCTATTTCCATACCCTTGGGCCACCGCGCATGCGCAGAATGACGCTATGTCAACCCACTAGTCGAGTCAGATGCCCCTTCACATAAGCTTCACTTTGATACCTCACTCGATCCCATTGGACCATTATTGGCTTCGCTAGCTCCAAAACGGCTATTTCCATACCCTTGGGCCACCGCGCATGCGCAGAATGGTGACAACGGCCGAGCCACTAGTCCAGTCAGATGCCCCTTCACCTAGGCTTTACTTTGATACCTCATACGACCCCATTGGACCATTTGTGGCTCCCCTAGCTCCCAACACGGCTATTTCCATACCCTTGGGCCACCGCGCATGCGCAGAATGACGCTAGTTCAAACCCACTAGTCCAGTCAGATGCCCCCTCACACTAGGCTTCACTTTGATACCTCACTCGACCCCACTGGACCAGTAGTAACTCCCCTAGCTCCAACACGGCTATTTCCATACCCTTGGGCCACCGCGCATGCGCAGAATGACGCTAGTTCAAGCCCCACACCCAGCCCATCAGATGCCCCCTCACCTAGGCTTCACATTGATACCTCATATGACCCCACTGGACCAGTAGTAACTCCCCTAGCTCCAAAACGGCTATTTCCATACCCTTGGGCCACCGCGCATGCGCAGAATGACGCTAGTTCAACCCCACACCCAGCCCATCAGATGCCCCTTCACCTAGGCTTTACTTTGATACCTCACTCGATCCCATTGGACCATTTGTGGCTCCCCTAGCTCCAACACGGCTATTTCCATATCCTTAGGCCACACGAGTTGTCTCCCTTGCGTCAATGTGTGCAGATGGCGCTACTGTCGACGCCGTGATATGGAAAGGGCATCCCCACACCATCCTGGAGCCGCCATTTTGTTTGTTGTTTTCTTGCGGAGATACACGGGACAATAAACGCTCGACCCTAGGGTGGTACAGATGCTAGACTGATCCTATTAACATGGTACAACACCTATAGATTATGTTTATTACTAGGACGTCAGCGAAATCCTAATGCTTCACTTTGATACCTCACTCGACACAATCGGACCCCCATACCCCATATAGGTATTTCCCCGGATTTTTCGATAAAGTCCGAGTTCCGTTTTTTTTCAGGAAAAATTTTACATGCACTAACCCAGCCATCAAATACCCCTTCACCTAGGCTTCACTTTGATACCTAACTCGACTCCATTGGACCATTAGGGACTCCCCTACATCCCAAAACGGCTATTTTCATACCCTTCGGCCACCGCGCATGCGCAGAAGGCCGATATGTCAACCCACACCCAGCCCATTAGATGCCCCTTCACATAAGCTTCACTTTGATACCTCACTCGACCCCATCGGACCATTTTATCTAGGGACTACTTTTTCTCCGCGGAAGCTTTTTGCCGAGACCGAATCACCGCCAAAACCGCGGCCAAACCGCATCACCGCGCATGAATGCATCCTGAATACATCCCCTGCAGCAATTGGAACTCTCCTGGATTGGAGGTAGCTTTTGGTCATCCTGCCGGAACTATGCACTCATTGACCTTTTGTGACCCTCCCGTGACCTCCCTAATATGCAAATTTTTGAGGTCAAACGTCCTCAATTTACGCTTTGTATACTACTGAGGTCTTAACTTTCTATACTGTGGTCTGCTCATCAAGGGCATTGAAAGTTGTTTATCATGCATGTACGGCATCAGTCATCAAGTGAAGAGTTTTGACTAATATGTTTGTCAAACACTTGAAATATGATATTGGCCAGACGTGGGAACCTATTAGAAAATTCCAGAACAACAGCTTGTCTCGCGTTGCGCAATAGAGTTGGTCTTGGCGGTCAAATCGGGAGCGTTATAATGTATTAATTGCATTAACCGTAAACATGTAACTGTGAACTGTAAATTTCAACACTAGATATTTTTATACAATATTGATACCGACATGATCGAGGAAGTATAACGAGATTATTGACTGACATATCGTTTACTCGGTGTTAATATTTATTCTGTGATTTATAACCATGAAAGATTACTGGATATGTCGTTAAGACATTGGCGTGTTTTGTTTAAGCTGAGACTCATTTTACGTCCAAGATTGAAGTAACCATAGAAGCCAGAGAACATGAGAGCGTTTTATCCCTGGTACATAACCAGGCACCATTAGCGCAGTACTGTAGTTTCTGGTAATCTCTGTGGTAACCCTATTGTCACGATAGTCGGCTTTGTGCATCTCTCCAACCTGGAAGACGAACAATTTGCACAGGCGCTGTGAAATTGATAACGATATTCGTCCCGTGTTTGCATGTCACGTGCGTTAGATCAGGCATACGATAAGCAGCCGTGGTGTAGGAATAATTTCGACTGTTCCATATCAGCTTGTTCTGGTCAACCATCAAATGGTCCCAATTTTAGTCACCTTTCGATGGGCTTCGCATTTTCTCGCGTTGATACCTCAACTATTTTGCGTTCGGGACATGATATCAACTGTTCGGGTGGCATCTCGATCAAGATCTGATGACTATCTTTTCTATATAGTTAGCCATCAGATCTTGACTGTAGTTTCCTCATCAAGAGCATTGGAAGTTGATTATCATGGCATGAGATCAGACATTTTGTAACCTGTCTTCCACAACGACCATATAACCGCCTCCAAAATCGCTAGATTTTGTTCGCGTGCAGCTGTTCGGAGCTAATTCAAAGACGTATAATACACAAAATTGAATAACACAAGCCATAATTTCTTGAAATTGGCGGTTCGATGACGCCTGCATATACCGGTTATCAATCTGGGTCAATTAGTTCTATCAAAGCGGTTTCTAGATCTGTTTTCGATCAGATTGACCGGTCAAACCACATCCGGATATAGAGTACAGGTGTCTGATCCGTCATTCATTATCCAGCCGTTGTCCATTAAAGAATCTCTATTCATAATCCAAGATCTAATTCATATAATAGCATTAGCACCAATTTAAAAAAACCCATTCATATTATACATAAACATATAGGCTATCCTGTAAGAGAGGAGCGATCAACAGTTTTCAATGATGCCGACAGGACATCATATGTTCTAGAAATATCAAATCCGTATCGCTGATAAGTATTCTTAATCCATATGATTTTCTTTTAGAGTCGTTATCTACACTGTAAAAAAGCGTGCTGTTATTTTACAGCAAAAAGTGCTGGCAAAAAGGGTACCAGCACTTTTCACTGTATTTTTACAGGATGCCCCGATCTGTATATCTGTATTTCTACAGCATATGTTGTAATTTTACAACAGTGGTAGTATTGCATAATTACAACAAAAATACCGTTAAATCAACAGAAATAACTGTACAAATCCATGGTCAGCAGAAAGTCCATTGGCCTATAGCATTTAAAGAAGTCAAGTTCCCTGGTGTCTCTCTTTCAAGAGAGTAGAGAAGAAAATTCCCAGAACGTAATGGTTCGGTTAAATATATATTTATATTCAGCACCACCGATAATATAAGAGCAAACACATTTCTTTCTATCATCCTGCACATCAGCTTTGTGAAACGGTGCAATATTACAGGCTAAGTTGGTCTTTGAACATGTACATTAACTCCAACGACCACCCCCGAGGATTGAACCTTGGCAGGCAAACTCATTATTCCTCCTTGCACATTTTAGATAAATTGTACTTGAAGTTTTCTGTGTATTATAGATAAAAAGATATGGAAAGGTATACGAAATACACCTAATAATCTTACTGTAATTTTACACCCGGATAATGTTACAATACAGCGTTGTTGCCCTTTACTCCAATTGATACTGTAGTTCATCCAGAAGATGCAAACTCACACTGGTTGTCTGTATTGCTACAGCTATGAACTGTAAAATAGCAGTTGAAACTGATGCTCCTATTTAACAATAAATTCCACTGTCACATTTTACAATACTTTCTACTGTAACTTTACAAACATTTTTAACAGTGTAGAGATTGATGTATCTCAGTCACGCTTTGATTGTGACTGTTCATAAGAACAAACATGTCTAACAAGAAAATCATTTCGTTAGTTTCCTCTGGATGATGGGTCAAATTTGTCACATTTTCATACATTTTATGGATAATTGTGCGTCTTTTCTTTTCAAATTTCCATAGATCACAAGTAGTAGTATAAGCGTATTACAGACCACATTGACCTCATTTCGACCTCATTTCAAGGTCACAGAGGTCAAGTGCAGTATAGTTCCGGCAGAAAGACCAAAAAGCTACCTCCAGCACAGGAGAGTTCCAAATTTGCATATCACGTGACCCAGGTCAAAGATGTATTCATCCGCGGTGATGCGGTCATGTCTGGCGGTGATTCGGTCGCGTGAAAAACCTTCCGCGGAGAAAAAGTAGTCCCTAGATAAAATGGACCGATGGGGTCGAGTGAGGTATCAAAGTGAAGCTTATGTGAGGGGGCATCTGATAGGCTGGGTGTGGGGTTGAAATAGCGGCATTCTGCGCATGCGCGGTGGCCCAAGGGTATGAAAATAGACGTTTTGGAGCTAGGGGAGCTACTAATGAGCCGATGGAGTTGTATGAGGTATCCATGTGAAGCCTAGGTGAAGGGCAACCTCCCCACAGCGCATGCTCCATTTCGCAGGCTCCAATAACATCCCTGCCTCCAATAGCGGAAGTTGACCTTGACTACGTTGCTATGACGTATAGGGGAAACCAACCAACGCACGGTTCAGTTTGAATCCGACCAAACGACTCCTTTAGTGTTGCACATGAGCGAACTACTTTTCATATGCTCTGTCCAGATAAACAGGGAAAATTATCTCCAGATAATTCTTTTTAACGCTAGGTCAACGGAGGTATTATGCAGACTTGAAAAGTAATCAAAATTTTCGTTAAACATCTATTTTACTATATATGATGTCACTTCCGGCGATGTGCGCGAAGGCCCCGAATCCGGTCCAAAAATCTGACTGGTGGCTGGGGTGTTATTAGACCCCCAGCGAGGTGGTTGGGTGAAGGGGTATTTGATGGCTGGGTGGGTGCATGTAAAATTTTTCCTGAAAAAAAACCCCCGGAACTCGGACTCGGAAATCCGGGAAAATACCTATATGGGGTATGGGGGGTATATAGGTCGCCGGGCTTAACGGGGCTCGCCTATCAATAGAGTTATCTCCCCCTAGTTCCAGGGTGGGTGTATGTAAAAATTTTCCTGAAAAAATACGGAACACGGACTTTATTCTAAATTACGGGAAAATGCCTATATGGGGTATGGGGGTATAGGACCATCCTGGGAAACCTACTTCTCGACATTTGCGGTATAGGTTGTGGGGTCTCGTTTTCTTAGTCTCGTCAAGACAAACATGATAGGAAGTGTCCCGGAGCGAAACGGTGAAATTTTTGAAAAAGTACGATATAGCCACATGTAGGCCCATACTGGGGTATAGGACCGATGTTTGTCCCCCTGGCAAACCCACTTCTCGACATTTGCGGTAGGGTTGTGGGGTCTCGTTTTCTTAGTCTCGTCATTTAGAACACGATAGGAAGTGTCCCGCAGCGAATCGGGGAAATTTTTGAAAAAGTACGATATAGCCCCATATAGACATATATATATAAATATATAGTCCCATACTGGGGGTATAGGTTCAATGTTTATCCTACTGGGAAACCTACTTCTAGACATTTGCGGTAGGGTTGTGGGGTCTCGTTTTTCACGTCTCGACATTTAGAACATGATAGGAAGGGTCGCGGAGCGAATCGGTGAAATTTTTGAAAAAAGTCACCAAGGCCTGGGTAGGCCCATAGGCCTATACTGCATGGCTATGGGTGTATAGGGCCATACGGGGTGGACATGTTGGAGTCTAGGTGAGTCCCTGGTGGTCCAATTGGGTCGAGTGAGGTCTTATTTTGAAGCTCTCGTGGAGGAGCACTTGACTACACTAATGGTTCGTCCGTGTTCAATAGTCTGCGCATGCGCAGCCTGGCCCGTAGTATAGAAAGTAGGCATTTTGGGGGTATGTGGGTGTGTGTTTGGGTTAGAGATGGGCTATTCACGGTTCGAATGGGTCGTGTGAGGTATCAATGTGAAGCTTGTGTGGGGTAGAGTCAGAATGGCGTGTTTTTAAATGCATGTCGCGTCAATATGCGCATGCGCAGTCTGGCCGTAGTAGAGAAATCAGGCATTTTGGGGGGTATGTGGGTGTGTGTTTGGGGTAGAGATGGACCGCTATGGGTCCGAATGGGTCGTGGAAGGTGTCAAAGTGAAGCTTGTGTGGGTTAGAGTCAGAATGGTGTGTTTTTAAGTGCAAGTCGCGTTAATCTGCGCATGCGCAGTTGGTTGTAGTAAGTAAAGTGGCCATTTTGGGGCAGTACATGAAGGTATTTGGGGTCGAGATGGGCTATTCACGGTTCGAAAGCGTCCTGGAAGGTGTCATCTTGTAGCTCTCGGGGTGTAGACCCCGATTTGAGGGCTATTCACGTCACATGTGACGTCATCGGTGACGTCATCATGTTGCGGCATCGATATAGCCAGAGCTTGAGCACAAAAATGGGATTCTAGATTAACCTGCGAAAGATGGGCAGTTCCATTTGGACCAATCAGCGGTCGAGAAAAAGAGCCAATCAGCGGTCGAGAAAAAGAACCAATCAGCGGTCGAACATTCAGCCAATCGAATTGGGGTACTCACGGTGTGCTTTCGCTGACGTCCGCGCCTACATCTGGGTTCTTGTACACCCGGGTAATGTTTTCTGGACATGGATGGGTTACCTTTGGCTCCATTCTAGGCCACTGATTGGCTAATACGGTGTTCAAAGTCAGTTTCATGCATTATGCTCATAGAACTTATAGCAACGTCCGCCAACGCCAAGCTTAACGCTTCAACGCCCTGGTGAAATAGCTCAGAAGTTCTGATTTTCTAGATATTCCATGGAATTGTCAGTAATCCTTCGAAATGCAGTGACGCCCGTCGACGCCCGTCGTTACGCCTTAACGCTCTAACATAACGCCTTGACGCCATGATATAGACCGGAGAGACAACAACAACAACAACAAGTTTTTTCATATAGTTTATTTTCCCCAATGTTACAGCATACCCACGCTGGGGGAGCCGCGTTGGGTATGTTTACAACTCAAAAAGACTCTTGCCCAATCAGAGGCCACCATTTGCATCTGTCATATTCGTTCCTGTCCGTTAGATGTATTCTTGTCCAATCAGAAGTCGCCATTTCAGCAAGTTCCATCTTCGACCATGTTCGCTCTGAACCGTTTATTCTAATCATCGTCGGACAGGCCTGGATATTTTTCGGGCAGCATGTCCTGAAACAGTTGTTTGCGCATTCTGATCGCATTTTCCAGGGCCTCGGTGGGTGGTAGCCCCATAGCCTCTTCCAAGTGACGCTTGGTCTTCATGATGGACCTGTGCGTGGGATCGCCTTTCATTTCAAGCGGTAGTAAGGTATACTGTTCATAGATCGCCATGGCTGTTTTCCTGATGCGGGGCGCATTTGGGTGTACGTCTGTTGTAAATTATCCTCTCCGGCGTCCTCAATCGCTGCAGCGTAAGTATTGATAGCTGCTGTCACAATACGATCCCAGAAGGTAGGTTCTGCCTCACTTTCCACGGACGTATGCTGACTATCTGAGGTCAAGCTCCCCGCATCACTAGATAGACTCTCGGCAATCTCTGTTTCGGTATCAGTCGGTACACTCTCAGCAGTCTCTGTATCAGCATCCGCCTCAACGGACTCCTCAGAGTCTTCAATCCCATGTATAGTTTTCTGGTGTCGCATCATATCGTAATGTCTGGTGAACGTGCGTTCGCACTCAGAGCAAGTATAAGTCATGTTGACGGTTGAACGTCGACTGTGCGTGTTTTTGGAAATACGCTCGCTTTTATAGACAGTAACGCCCGTCAACGCTTAGCTTAACGCTTCAACGCCCTGGTGAATTAGCTCAGAAGCTCTGATTTCCATGGAATTGACACCAATTCATCGAAATGCAGCGACGCCCGTCAACGCCCGTCGTTACGCCTTAACGCCCGTCTCAACGCCTTACCGCCCGTCTCAACGCCTTAACGCCCGTCACAACGCCTTAATACACTTTCTTAACGCTTTAACGTCGTTTAATGATGCGTTCAAACAAATGCTGCTTTTGTGCTATTGCTCTGACATACGCCGCCATTTTGGAGCCGCCATGTTGGATCCGCCATTTTGGAACCGCCATCTTGGATATGTCCCATAATGCACCGGGTCAAAATACTCGCTTCTGATTGGACGAGAGCTCTGTGACGGATTTGAAATACTCGCTTCTGATTGGTGTACGTCGCTAAAGGTGACCGGAACTGACCTTTGACCCCGGCGCGCAAAGGTTTCCACCGCGGACCAATACATATGGACTGATGATGGACACATGTTCATTCCTATATTTAAAGACTCTACCACCACCACACACACCACCACCAACTCCACCAACACCACCGCCGCACACCACCAACACGACCACCAACGCCACCAACACCACCACCAACGCCGTGTGTGTGTGTGTGTGTGGTAGTGTGTGGTGATGGTGTCTGTACATATAAGAATGAACATGTGTCCCTCATCAGTCCTTATGTATTGGTCGACAGATCAACATGTCGTGTACGTGTACGTTCTGTCAGAGAACCTTCTCTCGTCGCGATAGTATGATCAGGCACATTCAAGGCAAACACAACCAAGAGACACCACCGAGTCCCGCTATAGGTCCAGCAAGTGCAGTAGAGCATCCCTACACGATGACGGTGAGCGGCCCTACGGCATGTGGAAAGACGTCCTGGGTAATGAAGTTCTTAGAGGAAGGTGTGGCAACCCCAGCTCCGACACGTGTTGTTTGGTGTTATAGCCAATGGCAGCCCGCCTACGAAACTACGCGATTACAGAATGTGAGTTTCGTCCCAGGGATTCCTCATGACATAGACGAACCGTATTACTTTGACCCCGAGCAGACCAACGTGGTAGTGCTAGATGATCTGATGAGTGCGGCCAAGGACAATTCGAAAATCGCCGACCTATTCACCAAAGGGTCCCATCATCGCAATCTGTCCGTCATCTATTTGACCCAGAATCTCTTTCCTCAAGGGAAGGCGTCCAGAGATATTGCCTTGAACTGCCAATACTTTGTGTTGTTCTCCAACCCCATCGACAGAGCACAAATTCGTGTGTTTGGTAGTCGAATTTATCCTCAGAACATCGACCATTTCATGCAGGCGTTTCAAGAAGCGACAAGTCGTCCGTACGGCTACCTGTTCGTAGATTTAAAAGCCCATACCCCCGAAGATCGCCGGCTGACAACCCACCTGCTACCCGGCGAGGGATCACCACAGCCCCTACACCATCCACCGAGTCCACATTTGGTGAAGCAGCAACCCACCCCCGTACAGCGGGCCTTCTTCATATCACCAGTGCCGGAATATCACCCAACCGTGAAGGCCCAACCCGAGGTTGAAGAACATAATGTGAACTCGAGGCTATGGAAGGATTTGTTCAAAGAAAGTATGGACGCCGAGATGGGCGAGATTTTGGAGGCCACAGGAAACAAGTTTCAACGCAAAGGGTATTCGAAAGAGGAAGCTGCAATTTTAGCCCATAACAGATTGGCACCCAGACTACGACGGGCTTTACGTCAGCAGTATGTCGACTTACTGACCCATATGAAATTGTTGGATAAGGATCCAGTCCATATGGAAATTGAAAGAACAGCGTCGATGTTGAAAACCTCGGGCATGAACTGGAAAGCGGCGTATGTCAGAGCAATAGCACAAAAGAAACATTTGTTCGAACGCATCATTAAACGTCGTTAAAGCGTTAAGAAAGTGTGTTAAAGCGTTGAGACGAGCGTTAAGGCGTAACGATGGGCGTTGACGGGCGTCACTGCATTTCGATGAATTGATGTCAATTCCATGAAATCAGAGCTTCTGAGCTAATTCACCAGGGCGTTGAAGCGTTGAGCTAAGCGTTGATGACCGTTACTGTCTATAAAAGCGAGCATATTCCCAAAACACGCACAGTCGACGTTCAACCGTCAACATGGCTTATACTTGTTCTGAGTGTGAACGCACGTTCACCAGACATTACGATATGATGCGACACGAGAAAAATATACATGGGATTGAAGACGCCGAGGAGCCCGTTGAGGCAGATACTGATACAGAGATTGATGAGAGTGCATCGACTGATACCGAATCCAAGATTGCTGACAGTATATCTACTGATATGGAGAGCTTGACCTCAGAGAGTCAGCCTACATCCCAGGAAAGTGAGGCAGAACCTACCTTCTGGGATCGTATTGTGACAGCAGCTATCAATACTCACGCTGAAGCGATCGAGGACGCCGGAGAGGATAATTTACAACAGACGTACACCCAAATGCGCTCCCGCATCAGGAAAACAGCCATGGCGATCTATGAACAGTATACCTTACTACCGCTTGAAATGAAAGGGGACCCCACGCACAGGTCCATCATGAAGACCAAGCGTCACTTGGAAGAGGCTATGGGGCTACCACCCACAGAGGCCCTGGAAAATGCGATCAGAATGCGCAAACAACTGTTTCAGGACATGCTGCCCGAAGAATACCCAGGCCTGTCCGACGATGATTAGAATAAACGGTTCAGAATGAACATGACCGAAGAAGGAACTCTCTGAAATGGCGACTTCTGATTGGACAAGAATACATCTAACGGACAGGAACGAATAGGACAGATGCAAATGGCGGTCTCTGATTGGACAAGAGTCTTTCTTGAATTGTAAACATACCCAACGCGGCTCCCCCAGCGTGGGTATGTTATGATGGAGGGGAAAATAAACTATATGAAAAAAACAACTTGTTGTTGTTGTTGTTGTTCCCTCATGTGTCATCCTTGTTGCTGTTGTTTTCTCTCTCCGGTCTATATCATGGTGTCAAGGCGCTATGCTAGAGCGTTAAGGCGTAACTACGAGCGTTGACGGGCGTCACTGCATTTCCAATGAATTAATGACAATTCCATGAAAATCAGAGCTTTTGGGCTAATTCACCAGGGCGTTGAAGCGTTGAGCTTGACGTCACTGTCACAACCCACGTGACCTGCGCAGCAGAATGGAAACGACGCCCTAGTCTAGCCCCCTCACCTAGGCTTCACATGGATACCTCCCTCGACCCAATAGGCCCATGAGGGGCTCGGCTAGACCCCAAAAACGTCTATTTCCATACTGCGGCCAGGCTGCGCATGCGCAGAATGACGATATTTCAACCCCACACCCACGCCATCAGAGGCTCCCTCACACAAGCTTCACATGGATACCTCACAAGACCCATTCGAACCGTGAATAGCCCATCTCTAACCCAAACACACACCCACATACCCCCAAAATGCCTACTTACTATAATACGGGCCAGGCTGCGCATGCGCAGACTATTGAACACGGACGAACCATTAGTGTAGTCAAGTGCTCCTCCACGAGAGCTTCAAAATAAGACCTCACTCGACCCCATTGGACCATTAGGGACTCACCTAGACTCCAACATGTCCACCCCGTATAGACCTATACACCCATAGCCATGCAGTATAGGCCTATGGGCCTACCCAGGCCTCGGTGACTTTTTTCAAAAATTTCACCGTTTTGCTCCGGGACACTTCCTATCGTGTTCTAAATGACGAGACGTGAAAAACAAATCCAAACAACCCTACCGCAAATGTATAGAAGTAGGTTTCCCAGGGGGACAAACATTGATCCTATACCCCCAGTATGGGACTATATGGGTCTATATGGGCTGTATGGTACTTTTTCAAAAATTTCACCGATTCGCTCCGGGACACTTCCTATCATGTTTGTCTTGACGAGACTAAGAAAACGAGACCCCACAACCTATACCGCAAATGTCGAGAAGTAGGTTTTCCAGGATGGTCCTATACCCCCCATACCCCATATAGGCATTTTCACGTAATTTAGGATAAAGTCCGTGTTCCGTATTTTTTCAGGAAAATTTTTACATGCACCCACCCTGGAACTAGGGGGAGATAACTCTATTGATAGGCAAGCCCCGTTAAGCCCGGCGACCTATATATCCCCCATACCCCATATAGGCATTTTCCCGGATTTTTCGATAAAGTCCGTTTTCCGGTTTGTTTTTTTTCAGGAAAAATTGTACATGCACCCACCCATGACTGGATGCCCCTTCACATAGGCTTCACTTTGATACCTCATAGAACTCCATCGGCCCATTAGTGGCTCCCCTAGCTCCAAAACGGCTATTTTCATACCCTTGGGCCACCGCGCATGCGCAGAATGCCGCTATTTCAACCCCACACCCAGCCCATTAGATGCCCCTTCACATAAGCTTCACTTTGATACCTCACTCGACCCCATTGGACCATTAGGGGCTCCCCTAGCTCCAAAACGTCTATTTTCATACCCTTGGGCCACCGCGCATGCGCAGAATGCCAATATTTCAATCCCACACCCAGCCCATTAGATGCCCCTTCACCTAAGCTTCACTTTGATACCTCACTCGACCCCATCGGACCATTTTATCTAGGGACTACTTTTTCTCCGCGGAAGCTTTTTTCCGCCACCGAATCACCGCCAGACATGACCGCATCACCGCGGATGAATACATCTTTATACAATTAAAATTAATTAATTAATTAATTTATTTATTTATTTATTCTGTGAAAACATGCAAATGTTCGAATCAAGGGAGATAACCCGAAATTTGTGAAAAATCAAAAAAGTGCAAACAGAGTTACCTCCCCCGGCAAAATGTGACCTGTAAATGGTAGACACTACTACTATCACATGCCTTCTGAAATAATGGCAGAATATATATACTTTTACGGATCTTTTGTTGACAATTTTACAACTATTTAAGGTCGAAGAGCCATACCCATGACGGGGTTCAGCCGCACAGAATTTAGGTGTGACAGCACCCTTATTGTAGACTCGTTGCCAGGAGATAATCCACCAGAAGCCTAAATCATGTATTTTCTTTAAAATTTACCAAAAGTGTAAAGAGTGTACGGTATTTTCTTTACCGTACACTCTTTAAAAGCGATTATTTAAGCCTTGTGATGTTCTTACATTGAACAGGATCTTACATTCCATTTATCTTTGTCAGAAATGTGTCGATTTTAGGCATACTACATAGTATAATAGTATTGGTTTTGCAGATATGTCATTTGAACCTATACATAATTACCTCCCCTTGGATTGGCATATATGTTAAGAGTATTGCCCTGTATGTACCGTAAATGTCAATATGATTCATTTTCAGTACGGATCACATCAAAACCTGATCTAAAGTGAATGAGTGCATATTCTTCTGGTTTTGGTTCTTTTTTTATCGAAGTTTATACTTTCACCGCCCAGTCTTTCTGAAAAGTCGAAATGCAAAATTCATGACAATTTGGCTCAAATTTGAGCTATTTTTGTGGCTTGTCGCGCATCATTCGAAAGGTAGTCAATTTCCCCGATCTTTGTACATGAGTTCGGTGTTCAAAGCGTAACACTGATATTCTTATTGAGCTCCTAAACTCCTGGTTTGTGGTTTGTGAGCAAAAATCATTGGTGGGATATTCCAATTAACGGCATATTACAAGCGGGTGTCTCATACTGCGAAACTCGCACTCACAGATTGGCATAGCCATGATCACAGAAAAATATCCTCGAGAATGGAAAAATCATTTGGTTTGTTTTCTCAGGATGATGGGTCGAATTTGTCACATTTTCATACATTTTATGGAGTTTTCAGAAAAGTTGGAGGTTTAAAGAGAATTGAGCGTCTTTTCTTTTCCATTTCCACAGCTCACGTGTCTCCTGAAATAATGGCACGGGTATGCCCATAGGGAAATTTATACGTTACTTTTACGGAGGTGTTGTTGACGGTTTCACAACTATTTATGACCGAAGATCCAAACCCATGCCTGTTTTCAGCCGCACATAATTTAGGTGTGGACAGCACTCCTGAAATATGACCGGATGAGAATATTTGTGCTAAGTTTAAAACTTGTATCACCATGTGAAGTATTGACCCCGAAAATGACACTTATCCGCCCCACTATCGCGGCAGGGGAGAGAACTATAACAGAATATCCGGTTTAGATTTCCGTTCTATCCATCCTACACCCATTGGGCCTAGTATATAATACTTTCAGTGCCTGGTGTGGCCAATTTTTATTTCTACAGCACAAACAAAAATCCAAGATGGCGGCGCGCAGGGCTCTTGTCCGTTTCAATAAATCCACCCTACTGAAGTAGGCGGCTACAAAAATTTTTTTTAAAAAAGACACACACACAAACGACGCATGCGCCAGCAGGCAATCTGAACAGCTATTCGATTTCGGACAGGAGTTCCAGGTACAACTTGCAAACGAATTGAATTGAGTTGAATTGAATTTAACTCCTCAGAACCAAGAATACAATGGTATGAGAACCTAATACATCATATACATAACGACTGTCTTCGATTTGAATGATGTGTACAGTCAAATGGAACTATATTATCTAATTTGGATGGATTTCTACTATATATCTAATACGTTTGATCCTCTTGGCACAAATGTAGCTACCTATTTTGCACACTGCTATAGTTTGGTTAGATATCATAGAAATGAACTTGCTTTTGGACGGTCTGCTCCAGTATTGAACAGGAATAAAACCTTTTCTTAAATCCTCAAAGAAAGGACACACAAGCAAAAAGTGGTACAATTTGTACAAATACATCCGTGTCTTTGGACGTTCGAAAACCTTTCTCTTACGACCGGCAGTTTGTGGTTATTACATCTGAATCTACACAAGACAACGCTTTTTTGGTTGACAAACATACAAGATATTTCTCTTTGTCAAATGACTGTTTGAATTCTTTGTAGAAAATCTTAACTATCTTCCATAGCTGATCGCCAACTCTGTAAATACGGTACTGGTCTTCCAATTTCAACCTGACAACAGTAAAGATATGTTCAACATAAGAAATCCATTTCGAAGCAAAAATCCCCGATCTGTGAAGACGGAAAAGGAATTTATACAGGAGAGCGAAGTATTTGTCCGACGAGCAGATTAACCTTTCCCTAAATTTAACCATACCGGTACGCAGTTTTATTTTGATAGATTAAGGGTAACGACCAGTTTCATCATAGACTAATGCACTGCACTAATGTCAACTCTTAAGATGAATTTACAATACTGTCATCACAGTGTAGGAACGGAAGTGAAGAGAAAGTGTATAGCTTTCGGAAGCTGTAAAGTGTATATATATGATATAGCGGGAGATCAGCTAGCTGTAAGCAGAAATTGACGACGATGGTGTATGCCCTACGGTGGATAATGGTTGTGTTTATCTCTGAGGTGATTACTTACCCCAGTAAAGTTGCTGGTATTGAAAGTAAGAAATCGGCGGACTACATCTCCAAATATTAGTTATGAAAGGTCTCTTTCGACAATATTGTCCATCTCGTCCGTATGGATCATTATAAACGTCAACGGTTACCCGCCATCCAACTCTGAAGTTTGCATTTCATTCAAGTACCAAGGGATTGAATATTTCAAATATCAACATAGCTGACTGCTGGCTGTTCAGAAAAAAACCGCTCGAGTTAGCGATATGGAAGCTACATGAACAGTAGGCGTATGGGACAGCTGCAGACTGAGTGAAAAGCTCTCTGCTATTATATCAAAGTAACGTGTATGGAAAGTTGCGATGCTATTCGGATAATAAACATTGCATGAAATCCACGTTGTAACAAAAATTTCATTCTGTCACACCATTCCAAGATTTCGGTTATGTCATTCATAACAAGTTTTGCCCATGTAATTTACCGGTCCCTTTCGCTATTCTACCTCAAGCAACTGTACAATGTGACAATAAGCAGCAGGGAGGGGGAGTGGACTTTTTTTTGTATAGGCTGGGGAACAGCAGACAGGGAGGGGGGGGGGGGGGGCCTAGAGGACTTTTAGGGTGTCCGACTTTTTTTGTGGAATCTGTTCAGAGAGCTGATTTTTTGACAGAGATTATCAGGACAAAAAAAACACAACAGCTACGGGTTACGTGTAATCCAAACTGCAAATGTAGAGCCTCGGGACGGCCCACCACCCTTGCCGGCCCAGGCTCTACGCCGCAACCACCTATTAAACATACAGAATCGATGGAGATACCAGTAACGGCTTTAAACATCATCTTATATAGACACACACTTACAGCGACCCGTCCACATCTTTCCAGCGGAATGTCGGAGACCTGCCTACACTCTTCTACCTGCGGAACGGAAACCCGTCCACACTCTTCCTGTGGAATGATGGAGACCTGTCCACGGCTTTCCAGCGGAATGTCGAAGACCCAAGCGTTTCGCATTCTACGGTATGCATCCAAGGTGAATTCATTCATGGATTACCGTGCCGTGGTACAGGCTATGTATGAAGATGGCGACAACAACGAGGGGCGACGGGAGATCCTACATGCGTTCACAGATGCAGTCCTTAACAAAGTGGATTTGCGAGAGAAGGAACCCATCTCCCACTACTACTGGACATTAGCAGCCACCCAGGATTCCCAGGCCATGGCCCGCGAATATTCACGACGGAATCAGCAATGGCTGGTAGGCGCAGCCATAGTCTATGCCCTACTAATAATGAATCTGTAGTAGTAATAACTTAGACTACTACAGGTCGCCGCGCCCTCCCACCATCGCCGTCCACATACCAGGTTTAGTAAAAACTAACAGCCAGCCGGGCGCGCATGGAGTCTACCAGCAGGGAGGGTGACCGAGAGGACTTCTAGGGTGTCGGACTTATTTTGTGGAATATGTTCAGAGAGCAGATTTTTTGACAGAGATTATCAGGACAAAAAACCCCAGGGGGGGGAGCATACCAAAAAAAAAATGGTGGGGGGGCGAGTTAATCTACGCCGGGGGTCAAAAAATGCAAAACCGGTGTGTCACGTCTCACTGAGTCCCCGTCACATAGCTTCGTGGCCTGTGACGTATTCCTCTTCACATAGCTTCATGGCCATGTGAGGGCTTGTTTTATATTAAATAATTATTCGGGACTCAATTGCTCTTATAACTCTCCTCCGTGGCATCCTAGACAATTCGAAATGAGTCTAGAATTTTTGTGAGAAGAGCTCGGAACAAGCATTCCAAGAGCAGTCAGGTAGGGATCGAACCCCCTTTTGTGAGACGTGACTGGAAGACCCGATTATCATTTCGCATGGCCTCGCCTTGGGCTGTCTTCCACGGACGGTAATAAGTCCTCTAAATAACACATTTATACCTCCCAAAATTACCTTCGGATTTTCGAGCCAGTTGAAGTTGAGTGGATAGCCAGTTTGATGTGAAGTGGATAAGATCCAATATAGGACTGATCAGCCCCGTATATCGGTTAAATAGATCTCGGCATATAGCGATCTTCAACATGTTTTAACGTAATGGACGGCGTGTTGTGCAATAGCAGCCTTAACTATGGTGTGTGGGTCATAGCGATATGTAGGTCGCCAGGTGTGAGGTACAAATAACAGCTCGACCCAAATATTCAAGCCTGAAAGATCAACACAGAAAACTAGGGCAGAGCATTCATTCACAAACAGAAGGCTTGAGCAAATACAGTGTTAGTAGAACACACCTAAAGCTTATTGAGAGAAGTATATTTACACATTCAATAGCTGCACGCAGTGTTATAGTATGGTGGGTAAGAGGCGATATAAAGCGCCTACTTCAATATATCGGCAGGAGGATTCCTTGCTTAATTTTTACACATTCAATAACCGCACGCAGTGTTATAGTATGGTGGGTAAGAGGCGATATAAAGCGCCTACTTCAATATATCGGCAGGGAGGATTCCTTGCTTAATCAGCAAGTCTTTCGTGGCTAAGGCTAGGCCGACGTCGGCAATAAGCATTCCTACGTCATAGCCGGTGTAATCCAACTTGGGGGCAGGGCCTTTCCAAACAATTTTGCCCAGACGAGCAGCATAACCTATCGCTAAACCGCTAATGACAGCGGCATGATAGGCCATGTTGGCTAGCAATTTACCATCGATCGACGACATGTCTTATTTGCAGTGTCAGCCATGGCTTTAACATGATATGCTAATGCGTCGAAAAAGGTTTCGGGTGGCAGGGGCTGCGCATGGCGTCCTTAATAATCCGCCTGTAGAAAGCAGTTTATCGTGATTCTATGTCGATTGCCCTGGCAAACTGTTTCCTTGCTTCCTCTCTGCCTTGCTTCAGAAGTGCGTTTTTTTCTTCCTGGCTGATATGGGATGCTTTCAACGATTTAGCCCTGATCGCGTTCTTCATTGCATCATATTTAGTTTTCTCCGCTAGGATGTGACGGAACTCGCTATCAGAGATCTTGTTATCCACAAGTGCTTGCGAGATAGCATCTGCGATGGAATTCAACTTTGATGACGCTAGGACGCGAATTTCATCGTGTTTTTTAGCTTTGATGGTCAGGCGTCGAGATATGAACTTGCACGCTATTCCTGCCAAAGCGGTTGAAATAGCTGAGACCTCAAGCACCACAACAACTGGTGCGGCAATTATAGTCGATAAAAGGCCAACGCCAGTTGCGCCGAGGCCCAAAGCCACTGTGGCAAGCGCACTGTCAACCCCATCTAGAGTATTCACCGCTTTGCGGTATTTTTTGTACAAGCTCGACCGGGAATCACGATCTTGGGAGAGTTCATGCTGTATATCACAGATGTACTTTAGCCAGTAGTCATGCGCGGATTCGGCCTCGTCCAATGCTGGATATAGTCCCATGATAAATCTATATGCTGTTGTCAAGAATATCTAACTCGAGGTTATCCAAGGGGCGGTTGAACACCTTGAGAGATTTTAAGCCGACGCCTTCAGCTAGGAAGATGTTGCCCACGGTCACATCGTTCCCTACCCGAGTAGTTACGCCCTCTAACGACAGACGTACGACAGGCTTATTAACTGTGCTGAGAGCAAAGAAAATCCGCAACTCCTGATCAGTGTGCTTATTGAGCCACTTGATCTGGAGATCTGGTAGTATGTCCACGAATCTATCGGGAGCGGGAGCGGGCGGTAACAGTATTGCAGCAACGATAGTTGAGTCTGTAGGAAGAGCGGTCAGGGCGGGTAACGACGTATTTATTACCAGAGCCCCTCGAGGATCAGTGCTTCTTAAATAGAATTTCCAGTCCTTGAGGTGAATTTTGACGTTGTTTTCAACCGGACTGTAGGACAGGAATGCCGTACCTCGATTTAATACCTTTCTCACAAACCCGGCTTTATCGACCTGTACTCCCGATTCGACCACATTAAGGTCAATGAGACAGCCCACATTGTCACTTTCGGCGAGAGTCCATTGTCCTTTTTCCGTTTTAACGAGGTTATATCTCACGTGCGTCCGCGTGTTTCCCGTGTTAATATCTTCAAGGTCTTTGAAACTTACATCCGTGTTTTTTCCTGGCGTAAGCTTCTTTCGATGGTATAAGCCGTTTCTGAACTGAAAGCCGTATAGGCGGTCATTGTGACCCGCGTCGCCAAACCCTTCGGTATCAGCGAGATCGCTTAAGGCCAAATCGCTGCATCTGGGCCCAGCGGATTCAACCATCGTTGCCATGAATACCCAGAGTTACACTTATATAAGCAGTCTTTACAAGTGTATCTGATCTATCTAACAGGGAGAACGTTAGCTGTGAGATAGGGCCAGATATTAGTGGCTTATACTGTGGGTTAGGGAAAGAAATGGTTTTTCCGCAGTTTATTCCCTCACCGGTCACAGCTATAGCTCTGAGAAGAGTGGAAGGGTAGGCCACATAAGGGTATGCAGTGCTGGTGCGAGCCGTCTCGACTGCCTTCCCCACTAGATTGTGCGATGTGCTCACCTCACCCAGGTGAGCGAACACTTCTTTATGGGGTGCTAGTGTGGGGAAGCTGTCGCCCTGCACTGTCCCATTCAGGATACTGTCAGGATTTGAGAATCCCAGGAGTCGCGCAAGGCCAAACAGTTGTATGCTACTGTCGGTCGTCAACTTCAGTCGACCGGTAGCATGGTTTATCTCCAGGCCCGCCCCGTGTGGCTTGAAGACCTCTTTATTAAGGGAACAGACATTGTAATAACCGCTAGGGACAGCCACAAGCTTTCCGCCAACAGAGAAGCTAGTTCCGGCTGGGACGTTCTCCCATAGTGGGTAGAAAGTGAGCTCGAGCAGTGCTACTTTGTATTGTCCGTTTTGGTTCTTGAGCGCATGCGGAAGGTCGACTGCTGCGCCATTTTGAATGTTTCTTGTTACAAACATAGTAGCCGGCCACACGAAGTGCTAAACCAGCAAGGATTGCTCATGGATAATAGACACGCCTTTAGCTTCAATGCAAAGGCCACCTACCAAGCGGGCGGGTTGTACACCGCTGGAACGAGTGTTACTGGGACGTCATTCACTCATCAAGATATCTTGGTGAACACAGCAAGTGGTGGCTTTGCGGCCCAGTTTCCTGATGTATTTGTGAAATACTGCCTGCCTAAAGTGAAAAGCGACCAGCTTGTTCAGGCATGGCGCTCTAAGCCCTTGCAGTTTTGGCAGAATCAGCTGAATTTCGCCGTGTGGTGCGCCACGACCGGCTGCGGCGTGTCTGTGAGCGACCACCTAGCCGCTGGCGCAGGAACTGGGGGCCTCTACACCTTTCATGTCTACTTTCAGATCAGGCGGATCCTAAAAGAGATCCAGGCCCTGCTCCCTCAAGACGACGCCTGGGCGGCATTTAACAATCCATTTGACCGCAGAGCATATGAGCGCATCTGTGCAGAGTTTGGGGTGTCGCCGCATGCCGATTGGAGACAGCAGCAGAGCGAAAACAGCGGGATAGGAACGATTTACTTCTATGCCACACACGCAGGCTACATAAGACTTCCAAAACCGTACGACCCAACCTGGCATTCGTTTACTTACCGGAAAAAACACTTTCACATTGACTACATTGCGCAGGGATCGGAGGCTGACAAGGCGTGGACAACGTTCATGCTGGGCAGATCGGAGGGCTTCACACATGCAGGCGTCGAGCGTGTTAATGATTCCATTCGAACGTATGTATGGGCCATCCTCGGCGCCCAGGCTCAGACGCGCACACGGATTTTAGGAGAGGGCACAGCATTTGGCGCGCAGAAGCAGTTTCTCGCCAACATCGAGGATGCGGTCTCCTCTCCAGTTGACCTCTCATCAGCGATAAAACGCTACCAAGACGTCCTGCAGTATGCAGGCTCCAAAGTTAACTATGTGTTCGGAATCGGTCTGTACATAGCGCCCAGTGACATGTTGCTCCGCATAGGCCATATCGCCGGTTACAACAATGAGATCGTAGTTGCAACAGAAAATCAAAAACTGGGCGAGAACGCGGACGTTAACGCAACAGTCGCTCCTCCAAACACAGAAGGAGATACGGGAGAAAAAAGAGTGGTTTCCACGGCGAGCGGCAGGACCGCGACGCTGGATCAT